>APFE030486931.1:0-94365 GCA_000404065.3 Pinus taeda | reverse complement strand
CCCCCCCCCCTCAACCCCCCCGGACAGGGGGGCCTGCCGCTCCCCCTGTGACCCCCCTGCTGCGCAATCGGCGCGGCGAAGGGGGGGCTCCGCCCTCCCTCTAACCCCCCGATTCACTACGTAGGTTAGTCGTGGAAAGAATATAACAAAACGCAACATGACCGCACCACCTAGAGTGACATCTCTAGTGATTTGAGCGAGTAGCGACTTACAGAACCAGTCTGTTAAGAAAAAATCAGGGATGGGAGCTTTAACTAACCTCCACCTATGTCTCCATTGATGGATATGATCGGAGATGTGGGTGGCGGTATCCTGACGAAACGAAGTAAGGAGCTCCATCTTTGTCTCATAATGGATAGGTAACTGAAAGTACTTTAGGAACTCCATCACTAAAGCGTCAAAGGTATTCACTGACGCACGTGGTAACTCAATATACCACTTTGCAGCATTGCCAATGAGGATGTGAGGAAAAAGATGCAACCAGACAATGTCATCCACCATGGAGTTAGAAACACACCATAGATGGTAGGTGGTGAAGTGAGTTCCTGGATCCTCCTCTTATTTTCTGTCGAACTTAGGAATATCCGCTGGTATTTTATGCGGGATTGACGACGATTGTAGGTTATGGTAGATGGGGTCGTTAGTCAACTTGTATAGGTTAGGGATATCTAATGTTTCCAAAAAAGGCAAATTGTTGGGTGCCCCCGACTTGGACCATTGTGATGATGGATGACCTGAGGAGCTCTACGCTCCTCCCATCATTTGGTTCCCCATGGTGTACATGGGCTATGTGGTGTAGCAGTTGCTTTGTGGTACGATGTTGTAAAGTGGATTACCATGAGGATCTTGATACTGGGTATGAAGTTGCTCCCAGTATAAGTGGTGCCCCCTTGACTCATCTGAGTTTGTGAGTAGCGTGCCCCCATGGATTGGGTGGGGATCCCTTGTGGATTCCCAACCGACACTGAACTAACCATATGGCTTTAATTTATAGAGGGAAAACTCATGTCAATCAGTGACTGTCCATGTATGCCTGAGAATGGCGGGTGGATTGTGAGATTTCCCGCTAGCATGTGCATATTGGGAACCACCCCAGATATCTAAATCTGGGGGTTAGAACCATACATTGGCGGATGACCTTGGTGTTGGTAAACTAGAACCATGCCCATAGTGCCACATTGAGTGTTATATGGAGCACTATGTGTGGCACTAGTCGAAGGTATTCTTTGGTGCACCATAGGAGTGGAACTTGGCATCTGCTAGGTTCCGCTAATAGAGGGTGTTATGTGAGTTGAAGTACCTGGGACAAACGGGATTGCAGGGTTCCACATTGCTGGTGTTATGATGACCGTCTACTGGGGAAGTGGTAGAGGACTTACAGTGCCTTTATAATTCCACAAACCTTGAGGTGTCGACTGAATAGATGGCAGAGTTCCTCTCAGTGAAGAGTGAAGTACTAGTACGATGGGAGCAATAACAGGATCCGATAGATTTGTAAGTAGAGTGTTAAAATGAGGAAGAAATCATTCCATGAAGAAATCCTCTGGAAAACTAGAATCGTCAGTCATCCAAAATGATCCCGTGTGCGATTTAGGATAATGATTCCTCGAAGATGAGGAATCCGAGTCAGTGGATCTCCGAAGATCCTCCACAGTGAGTGGAGGAAGTCCTAACAACCGTCTGGATTGACAGTGAGGGTCGGATGTAGCCACAATGACTGGTAAATTTTATCAGATAAATTTTAAGGTGATATTCTTTAAGTCTCAAAAAATGATAGCACTTAGGTACCTAAAAAGAAAAAATACACTAAAAATGACAATCAGCAAACAAAGTGAAATTACCTTGTCTGATAAACACCGATTACTAGAGATGAAAACCAATCTCTCAATGAGTAATAGAGAAGGATGGACAAATGTACAGTTATGGTTACTTTTGAGCTTCGCCCGAACCTCAGATTGAGGGGCCAAGTACTCTCGTGAAGACAAACACCCTCCGAAAAAATGAAGACAAAGTAGGTCTGTCTGTTTAAGCTACCAGGACAGCCTATCCCAGACACCTTAGGTAATTACCTATAAGTATTGGCCACTAGAGATACCTCAAATCACAGAAATTACCAGGGGGGACATAGTCGTAGACAACACATTGTGCGGGCAGGATACCTGAGTCCTCGACTCAGTTCCAAAATCCCCGAAGGGACCCCCGCTACACAGAATGCCCAAAAGAGTTGTAAGAGAAGGTGGGCTACCTTTGATTACAATCTGATGTTGTCTCGTATTTCACTCCATTGTGAGTGGAGTAGTCCTGGTAATATGAGTGCAGAAGGATTTTTCACTCTTTAACGACACTAGTTTGATTTTCAACCTTGGGTAGTTGACTCACTCTCTTATCCCAAGGTCCTAATCTATCTAATGTTGGTTTGCTCTAAAAAAGAGTATCTGATTGATTTTAGTGTAAATTTTAGTGTACTTTCTTATTTGTCTTCAGAGGGGGTGTTGACGTAAGAATATGATGAGACTCTCGACTCGATAAACCATGCAGAACAATGCTTTGAATTTTTTTTTTCAAGTTATTATGAAAACAAGTCTTATTCTACACATGTATCATTTCACATATTCATGTATTCGTTAGTGCATCTAAAGTCATTCAACACTTTGCATAACTGAAAGTTCCTTTTCTCAATATTCCCTAACAACTATTGAACCAAAACAAAGTAGCCTACAATTATTTTGACAGAAGGAGATATACAATTTATCAACTTTTCTTTCAACAAAAATTTCTTTTATGAGAGAAAAAACTAAAGAATTTTCTTAAAAAATAAATTTTAAGACACCAAATTTGTTATCATGATACTATTTTAGATCCTAATTTAGCCCTTGGGACAAGTTTCCCCCCCTTTTGGTCCACAAAATTTGTTGAAAAACATGGAAATGGGTCACTAACGCTCTTTTTATGTGTAAACAGAGCTTTAGTTTGGCCACTAACGCTCCCTATGCATAGTCAAAGAGCTTTATAAAGCTTTGTGTAGACCAGCAACCTACGTTAGTGAGGGAAAGCACTCAAAACGTTGGCTTTTGGGATCAATTTCTGAAGAGAAAGCAACTTTGCAAGATGCAACAAGTTAGATGGTGGATTAGAGAAGGATATGAAGAAGTGGGAAGCTCATAGAAGAGAGAAGAGATTTGAGAGGAGTCCGATAACCGAGAACTAAATGTATAGTCCCAATAGCGTCGCCAGTTCTACTATGGGGTAAAATGCACGGGATGAAAACTACCCTCAAAATTCTTCCCGGGTCTTCTGACAAATTGTAAGGTTATCTGCAAAAGGTACCTATTACACACATGTTCATCTATCTGACATATATTGACAGGATATGGAGAAAGGATCACCTTTGGTTCTTTCTAGATTCACTTGGGGATCTCCGTGTGGTAAGAAGAACTCCTCCCAGGCTCCAAGATGATTCCTGCAGAAAAGAATGAAGCAAACCAATCACAGCATATACTTCTGACAACTAATGAAAGAATCTGTAACAAACATGTATAAATGTGTGACTTATCTACTCAACACAACACGCATCAGAATGAACAAATAAATTCACAATATCACCGACAGTTAGAGTAGTGGAACACAACTGCAGTCCTATATTCAGAAGAGTGATTACAACAACCTTGTTGTATCAGCCTTCCTTATCCCTTCTTCCTCTCTCTCTCTCTCCTTCTTTCAGCTAGCTCCTTCAAGAGTATGACAATATCACAACAGCACCATGCAGTATCCTTCTAAATGCTCTGGCCCCTTCGCAATGGCCCTCTCGTTGCTTATATAGCAATCGAATTAGGGCTACCAAGCTCCACCTGTAGTTCATTTGGGAAAAAACCATGAACCTACCTTTTTTACAAGCTTTTTCCCATTTTCCTTCATTCTCAAAATAGAATTTCTCCAAATATCTTGATTTTGGAGTTTCCCTGCTTTTCTTGCACAAATTTAGGGAAATAATATCTAGATATTTAATGGCAGATTTGTTGGCATAACCACTTGAGCATCACTAAAGTTCACTAACACTCCCCCTGGTCTAACAACAAGAGTTAGCAGGTTGACTAACACTCCTCTATGCTTGTAAACAAGCTTTATAAAGTAGGTTGTCATTGTACAAAGAGCATTAGTGTGGATTCTGGGCTTGCAACTGTGGTCATTCTTTCAGTCATCTTGTCTTTCTCCTCTGAGTTGATTAGGAGGTCAATTTGTCCTATAATAGGGGCATACTAATTTCTTAAATAAAAGATGATATCAGCATATCTAGATTTAGTGTCATTAAGGCTTACCTCGTATACTTGTATATCATCACCTAAATCTTGTAGCATTGATAAGTTGGATGCTCCTGCTAACATTCTGCAAAAACCTTGACCTTTTACAATTTTAGCTGGCATGATTTCAATGTCATATTCTTGCAGTTTCGTTACCCAATTTTCCCTCTTCTCACCTACATCCCTTTGTATTAATAGATTTCTCACTACTGAGAATGGTATTGCTACCCTTTTGTGGATTTTGAGGAGGAAGGGTCTGAAACGCTTTATGGATTTGAAAATAGCAAAGGCTTGATTTTCAACATCTTAATAGTTAAATTTAGCCCCCTATAAATTGAAGCTAAAGAAATAAATTGGTGCTTCAGCTTTATCATTATTGACCTGTGTTAATATAGCTGCATATAATTTCTTGGAAGCAAAAGTATATAAAATGAAATGATTAGAAAAATTCAAAGTTGCTAAAGAGGGAGCATTTATGATCACTTGTTTAATCAAATCAAAGGCTTCATGCTCTGTGGGTCCCCATTTAAAAAGAGAATTTTTCTTAATCATGGATCGAAGAGGTAAAACAATTCGTGAAAAGTCAGGGACATATATTTTGACAAAATTTATCTGACCTAGGAATGATTGCATAGACTTTTTGTTATGAGGTAAAGGAATTTCAGAAATTTCTCTTATTCTATTAGGGTCAATGTGAATCCCTTCTTTGGATATAATGAATCCAAGGATTTTTCCTTCACTTAACGTGAATAAATATTTCTTGGGATTAAGAGAAATTCAGTACCTCTAGCAATGATCAAATATTTGTTTTAAATCTCTCGGATGATTAGTGCGATTTTTGGAGTATACAATTATATAATCTAAATAGATTACCACTAGTTTTTTTACCAAACCTTTGAAAGCTATGTCCATGGATCTTTGAAATGTTGCACCAGCATCAATTAATCCAAATGGCATCTTTTGATAGGCATAGGTGCTCCATTTGGTTCTAAATGTAGTCTTTAGCCGGTCATTTGGATGTACTAGAATATTATTATACCTTGAAAATCCATCCAGGAAAGACATTAGTTCTATGCTTGCAACTGATTACAATATCTGTTCCATAGGAGGCAATAGAAAGTTTTCCTTTTGACAAGCTTTGTTGAGATTGTGGAAGTCTATACACATTCGAATATCACCATTCTTTTCCCTGACTGGGGCAAGTTTTGTTACCCACTTGGAATGTCTAACTGGGAAAATAATATTGGCTTTTATCAGTTTATTCAATTCAGATTTAATTTGATTTTCTAAATTGGGATGAATCTTTCTCAATTTCCGCTGCACAGGTTTTTCATTAGATTTCATGGTGATGGTATGATGAATTATATAAGTGTCGTATGTTTTAAGATCTTCATAGTTCCAAGCAAAGACATTCTTATATTTCTTCAACATATGTATGAAGGCTGATTTTTCATCTAATGTAAGTCCAAGGCCTAGATTGATATTTTGAGGTTTAAGGCCAGTTCTAATATTAACTAATTCAAACCTAAAAGTTTAACTTTGAAGTTTTGAGTTGGTCGGTCTTTTGAATCTATCCTTAAGGTCATATAAATCTTCCATCTTAGTTACAACAGACTTAGGTATAGCATTCATTATTGCTTCTTGCTTAAGCTGGACGTCATGTTGATCTTCCTCAATTGTTTGGTCATCATAAGAACCTTCTGATGTCAAAAAGATTATGATATCCAGATCATTATTAAAGACTCTCAAATTGGTGACATTGTCGAGAATAGAAGGCCTAAAAATAAATTCAATAGAAAAGCGATCGAGACTATAATCTCCTTGAGGAATGAGCTTGGAGGCCACACTAGCCAAAAGATTAGCACTTTCATTTTGGAGTCTCGGAATAGGGTAAATATTAAATGCTGCAAGGTGAGAAGTAAGGTCTTGGACTAATGATTGATAATGTTTCAAATGTCTAGACAAATAGTGTATAGTATTTCTTACATATTTTATCACAATTTCTGAATCCCCAAACACTTGAAGGTGTTTGATATTAAGGCTAATGGCTTTATACAAGCCTTGAACTAACGCTTCATATTCAGCAGTGGTGTTTGTCCAATCAAATTCAAGTTTGCATGTTAACATAGTTTTTTTCCCCTTCTGGGCTAACTAATATGAATCCTGCTCCCACTCCATTGTTGGATTTAGATTCGTCAAAAAATAATTTCCAAAATAAAGAGCTAATTATAGGTTTATCTACAAAATTTATACACTTATAAGTATCTGTATGAGAAAAGTTTTTAACTTCTAATACAACATAATTTTCCAAGAAATGTGAAGAATTTGCATTGAAATTTCCTAGAAATTATTCGACTGAGCAGTTTCTGATGATATTGCTACTATACGGGACTTGTTCATTCTCTCATAATTCTGTAACAATATACTTTTGATGTTTTTTGCAATCAAACCTTATTTGATTTGGCTTGCCATTATAGGGAAGCCACATGTGAGACGATTTAGTCACAAAATAACCATGGAGCTTCTTTGACAAATCTCTGCTAAGGATTAAGCTGTAGAACTGGGGAATATTAGCTACAAGAATGTCAATGACTTGACACACTTTAGGGTTCGATGAAAGTCTAATGGTAACTTGATTAATTTTCCCTATAACTTCGACTTGGGATCGGTCTAACTACACAATGTGCAAAGCAGATTTTTGAGGCTAAAGATTCAATTTCACACAAATTATTCTTAGTAAAATATTAGATGAAGCTCCGAAGTCAATGAAACAATTGTGTAGATTTTTCTTGAAAATTTCAAAAGTCAACAGAAATGGAGGAGTATGGGATTTAGATCTTCCTTCGATTAGAGAAATATTGGTAGGATCAATTCTGTCTAGTGAAGTATTAGGGGGCCTTCCTATTTCTTGGGTAGATTGTGAGACTACAGTGGTAGGAAGAGGTGAAGTAGGACTGCTTTGAGTTCTTTGAGCAACAAATTCTATTGATTTTTCAACTTGCTAAGCTCATGAAAGGTAATGTTTTCCATAGTATTTTTCATATCATCCACAATGTTGTATTCCATTTCATCGGATACTATCAGGGTCTTAGCTCAAGGTGAAGAATTTGATTGAAGAGGAGCATTTTGGGTAGATTTGGATGGAGACTTCTTACTTGTTGTTTTTTCCTTGGGAGATAGAGTTGATAACTTCTCCTTTGATTTTTTCTAGGTGAATCAATAGGGTTCTACTCCAGGACGCAACAGGTAGTGCTTCTTGTGTATCTTCATTGGGAAGGATGAAGTCCCACATTCCTTGTAATTCGAGCTCTTCTTCATCATCTGTTTGTTATTCAGCTGTTGAGACTTCATCATCCTCCATATCTGATTCAACATTTGATATAGTGCTTGGAGGCTTAGGATCAATAGAGGGATTCCTTTTATATGGTCCGAAAGATTTCTTTGAGGAAGTATCTGTTACTTGTTTCTTGAAATTAACCATTTCATTAGACATGGTTTTGAGGACTTTTTGTAAACCTTAAAGATCAAAAGGATCTTTAGGTGTTTTTTTCTTGGATTCATCCCTAAAAGACACTTTATTGGATTTTCATTCTTCTAAAGCATTTTTCTTATCTAAGGCTAGAATTCATTTTTCTACAGCTATTGCTTCATTCATGTTTTCTTCCAAAGTTGATTTTGCATCTCTATCGACAAAAATAATTGTGTCTGAAGGGAGGGTAGAAATGTACCATTCATTTTTGACTTCATCGTTGGGCTTGGATGTCGTTGGTATTTCATTCTATAACTTGTTGAAATGAAAATTGAAATCTTTGATTGGTTCTTTAGGTTCAACTTTCAAATTGGAGAGATCATTGAGAAGGGTAGTCATGGATCTGTCATCTCCGATTTTGGTTAGGAAATACTCTTGAAAGGCATCCCAACTATTAATAGAACCTGATGGTAAGGAAAAGTACCATGATCATGTTGATCCTTGTAAGGTATAATGGAATAATCTTATAACTGCATCTTCTTCTACTGCCTCATTTAGGTTAATGGACAACATAAAATTGTTTATGTTTTCCTCTGCTCGTAGGCCATTATCAAGATTGAACTTTGGTAGCCACTTTTCGGGATGGTCTGGAAATTGGTGTAAAGGCCTTGTCATTCGTACCACTCCTGGATTTTTCCATGGCCTTCGAGGGTTTTGAGCCATAATTGGTATCTACTTAGAGGAATATGTTCCAGTGGTTGAAGATGATTGGGTAGAGGAGGCTTGTGCTCCAGTACTTGTGTAAATCACAATCTAGAGTGTGACATGAGTGATTGAATTTGTGATGAGATGGATGAAATGAATGAGGATGATTGAGGTGATGATGAGAGAACCTCACTATGGGATTCATATGGTGTCTTCTTAGCCCTCTTACGACTTGGTAGAGGGAATTCGAATGGAGGGATCCCAAAATTTTCACTCTATGCTCTAGTCAATCTTTGAGATGAGGGAAATTGAGAAGTAAGGCTATCTTGGGATAACTCGTATTCTTCTTGAGATATCAAAATCCCCTATAACTTATGAATCAGATATTGGAATTCAGGGGTTTCTATGGAAGAAAAATGATTTGGCTTATGTAGAATTTCAATAGTGGGTTCTAAGGGTGTCTTTACAACTTCTTTCTTAGGATTTGGAGATTTGGAATGCGATCTAGAAGTTGGAGGTGAGGGTGAATTTTACTCTTAGAATGGCCTGTTGGTTTGAATTTACTTGCCATTCATAGTTAGGCCCTCCTTCTAGTGCTAAAATGTTGAAGCCTCGAAAATCGTTGATACAACATGGGGCAAAACCGACTGGTCTGGACCTTGGTTGGCAGCTCCTTTTCCGTTTGGTGTAGTGGCTCCAACTAGGGATAATGGGACCAGTTTCCCCAAAAGATATTTTTGATAGTGTTGATGGGGTGATATATGATGTATCGGGGGGGTGATTAAGCTAAGTGTAATCTAATTTAAAATATTTGAACACATGCAGATATCCTAGTTTAATCATAATTAAACTATAAGTATGCCCCGGAATAAAGTAAAGTATGTGATCTACAATAATGTCCTATAGCAATTGGTAATAAAGATCATTCAACTGCAACAAGAAGTGAAATCGTTTAACGATAATCGTTTTTGATAAATATTTAGCCAAAATGATTGTGAAAGATATATCACATATAGAATCGTTCATATATTCAACAGAAAATTAAAGCCAACACCATACAAAAGTGCGATAATGCTAACTGAAATTCAAACTTTCATACATAAAACAATTGAAGAAAATTTATTGCCTGATACACAAATAAAATAGAATCACAAGATACAAGTACCATATATGATAAGTTCTGCTCATGTTTTAGGAATATTGACCTAATTTAAATCAATCCAACATCATCTAAGAGTTCAAAAGTGCAATTTTAGTAGAACATGCTAGATATCCAAAAGAAAATAGATCTTGTTCCATTCATTCCACTAGAACCTCCTCAAAGATACATAAGTGCATGTTTTGAAGAATGTTTCTGATAAAATTTCTAGACCCCTCTCTAAATGCATGAGAGGGGTTTAAATACTAAAACTATAGGTCCTAAAATAGATCATTACAAAAATAGTTTAGGAGGTTTAAATGAACTTCCTCAGATTATGCTAAATAAAACTAAAATAAAAATAAACCAAAGTGACTAACTCCTTTACATTTGATCCTTAAGATCGCAGATATTTGTCATTAGTTAGAGCTGTGTCAGTTGGTTGATCACAGATTTCAACTGTCCAGTAAATATAGCATCCATCAGTGCTGGCACCATTTTTTGTGTGGAGGTAGTTAGGCATCGATAGGTCATCCACTAGTTGTATGGTTTGACTAAGAATTTCCAGTATGCTTCCTAGTTCAACTTGCTCGTTTCTATTATCACTTCCTCCCTTTCCTTTGCTTATTGTCTCTATTATTGCTCTAGTTGATTGGTGTTTGGAAGAAATCCCGGTATAGATTCTACAACCAAGTTGGCACCATGTAGATTTTCATTAATGGGTTCAATGATGTTGTTTGTTGTTGTTGCTGAAACCGTTGTTTCCCTTTTTACTTTCTTGAGCCAAGAATCCCAGTCTACAAATATACTTTCTTTATGTGATTCCTCCAGTTTTGGAAAATCAACCTTTCTCTAATATTTTGATTCTTGTCAGGTGATAAAGTCCAAAATACTTTAATGGACTTCTTCATACTCAAGTCTCATGTGAACGACTTGGCTTGTTAGCTTATCATTGATCTTACAATAAAGACTTACTTCCGAGATTTTCTGGCACAAAAATTCCTTTGTTGCATTAGTTGGGCGTTAAGGCTGAGTGCTTCTTTTACGAACTGATCGATTTGTGGACTATATTTATACTTTTCTGTGATAGCTTGAATCCACACATCATTTTCTGCTAGGTTAGCTTGATGTTGTAGTTGCATGTGTTCAAACTCCTACTATAGTTTGGCTATTTGTAACTCTGCTTGTTGCTTAGATTTTTCTTACTCTAATTGTTGTTCCAACATCAGGATCTTTTCTTCCTTTTCTCTTAGCAGCATTTGGACCTTTGTTTCTTTATCAATAGTTGTCGTAGCATAGGCTCCCAAAAATTGTGACAGTCTTGTAAGGTTCTTAGATGGGTCCATCAGTGAATCTTTCCAGACAATGTCCATTGTTTTGTTGTCAAGAGTGGTAATAGAAACAACATATAAATTTCTTTTCTTCCTCTACCTTTTGATGACTTCTTTATGGGTAGGGCTATAAAGCACATCTAATGGAGGAATTTTCTTAATTTTCAAAATAACTTCAGAAGTGGGGTGGTAGGAATGAGCTCCACATCCTGAGTGCCTATAGTTTTCTCCACTCTAATTACTTGAGTTGATTTTTGTTGTGGAGTCTGTATCTCAGATGTTTCTTCCTTTGTATGTATCTTCTTATTAAAATGCTCCCATTCTTTTTCTAAATCAACAACTAGTGGTTTCGCTCACTAAGTGGAATTAGAGGGAAGTTCAACCTGTTTCTTTGCCAAGGTTTGTTCGGCTTATTTTTCTATGGTTCTAGCTATGTCTCTTTTGGACTCTCTATTCTTATTGCCCCCATTTTGAGACTATAGTTGTGAGTGCTCTAACTCTTGAGTAGATTTTTCTTGGGACTCTTCTTGGAATTTACTTTGGAATTTTCTCTGGAGCTTTCATCTAAGCTTACAATGGGAGTTGGATACCTTATTGGTTCAATCTATAGTAGGTCCAATGGGACCTGTAATAATATCCTTTCCCTATATTCACGGAAGGCTTCAAGATAATATTGGGTCAAAAGTAGTGATGGCATACGCGTCACATCTGAAAACATCTCTTTTTGTAGGAAGAAGTCATCGAAGGCATCTTCCTCATCGGTAAATGGTTTCACTTTCTCCATTGTAGTGAAGTCATTGGTGTTACCATTTAGGTCATACTTTCTTCCTGGGAATGTAGTCAATTTCAGAGATTTCATAATCTCTGCTTCCTTGCATGCATGTCCAAAATCGTGTAGTGCAAACACACCACATTGCAATGGAAATGTAGGCCAAATGGCCTTTCTCTATTCCTTCAATCCTTTGCTTAACCCACCTTCCCCTGTTGTTTGGTAAGCTATCTCTGTAGCCATTAACTTATCAGGGACATAGTATGGGAGGACATGTAATGAAGCAATGCTCCCAAATACTCTGATATATTTAAGTGTCTCCTCCCCAAACCATCTAGCTATAGGTAGGATATCTACTTCAACTTGTCTAGAAAATCTAGGGGCATTGCTATTGTAGACTTGTTTATGAATAGGGAGCATAACTCCTTACAAATTTTGTAAAAATGAGGGTGAAACTAATATTTCCATGTACTCTTATGATATATATAGATAGGAAGTGGGTCTTGGACAGTCCACTTCCATCCCATGATAGGAAATTTGGAAGAAAAACAGATAGCGTCCATTACATAGGCACTCATGAAAAATGGAGGGTAAACCCTAGAAGAGATACTCCTCTTTCTCCTATACTCCATTATGGATTTTGCCAAATTATCACACAAAATTTGGGCCCAATTCATTATTGTTACATTTATGACCGCATATATTAATGGTAACCATTCTGGGGAAAATGTAGTACTATCGGGCTTGCCAAACATTCTACATAGCATGGCTACTATAAAATTATGAGTGGGGAAAATAGGTGTTGTAGAATACATAACCATCTTATCCTTTTTCATCTTGCCTTTGTTTTCAGTCCAGGTCCATGTGACATCTACAGGGTATTCATTCTCCTTAGAAAATTTATTAAGGAACTGTTTATTATAGAGATTATGTGGCTCTGGTAGATTATACATAAGATACAAATTATCTGGTGGAAAGGATCCCATAACCTCCTGCCTGCTATTCTTGAATTCTCTGTATGAGACGTCCACCTGATTGATTATCCATTGAACCATATCTATATATGGAATTATCTTCAGCCTTGCAGCTATGCGGTGCATAAATGAGTATGTTGTCTCGAAGAAGGAGGCATCAGAGGAAATATGACCATTGGCTATGGATTTTGTTACCAGAGGTCTTAGTTTATCTTCTTATAATAAATCATACATGGATTCCCATTTTGAGGTTCCTCCATCTTTGTTGCATCAAGTGTTAGAGAACAGAGGGATCATTTCTAATTTTTCAAACGCGGTTTCCTTTCCCCTCTTTTCCATTTCTCCCAACAACTCTTGCTATGGATTATTCATGAAAATGGAGTGAAGCAGAAGACATCAGATAGATAAAAGTAAAAATGAACATAATAATGAATTATACAGATGACTTTGAAAAGGTGACAAGAAAGGAGTTTTTATTAAATGCAAGTGAGAAGATATCGTATCACATCAAACATCTTTTAAAACGTAAATTCCATTAACCCGTACTAAATGCCCACTAATAGTTCCTTATCCCTAGCTATATTGCTCATTAATGTTTTGCATCATAAGCTAGGAAAGAAAATTATTAGGGTGGCGAGCTTTTTATCTACGAAAATATTGATTTTGCGATTTGCGATGCAATATCATAGATCTCATTATTGCATTTCGTGTGTGCACTTTCTTTCCCATTCCTTTGGTTTCTGCGAACTGTGATATGCGGGGTGTTCTTTATTAGTTTTCAAAGCATAGATTATTTGATATAATTTTCATTGTAAAGCCTTTTTTCGTTGCATAGTGGATTTGAGTGTTTTTACAACATAGTTGGCAATTAGGTTTGGGGTCCCATTACATTTCGCAATATCGCAGGGTTGATAAGTTTTCGGATCATTCTTAAGGGTTTCTAATGAGATGCGATAAGGGTGAACGTGTCATCACAATATCGCATATCGCATGGTTAAAGGAAATTTGTGAGGGTGCGCTCTTTGTAAGTGGTGATATGCGATGCGAGCCTTACTTTAATAAGAAATGTTTTAGAACTTAGTTCAAATGAAAAGTCTAATAGTTTCAAGGTTAAGCGCGGTAATCCCTTATGTTTGCTTTTTCACAAGTTTTTGTTGTTAACAAGGCTTTTGACATGCTTGATCATGCGATATGCAAAAAGGCAAACATTTGCTAGCTTTTCAAAAGGTTTCATCTTGATATCTTGCTTTATTCCAAAAACTAGCAAGAAAATGCCTAAATGTTAAATTTATTTTTTTGGAAGGAATTTTTAAGGGTCCCCTTTTATTAATAGAATGTTAGCTATTCTGTTAACAAATGGGGGGGTTTTCGAATAGAACAACAATTGGTAATTCACCAGAAGAACCAGTTATCTCTTATAGTTTTTTGAAATTTCTAAAAAAAAAAAAATCCAAAAATAAAGATATTTTAGAAAAATAAAAATACATGAAATAGAAGATAAGTAACATTACTCTGAATCATAAAAACAAAATCTACCTAATTATTATTCTTTTGATCATTCCTTTCAATATGAAAGTTGCTTTGTATACATTAGTCATTACTTGGTTTTAAAGATAAAAATAGGGGGACTCTCACAAATCAACTTTTAGGTGTACTCAGTTGTCATAGGTAAAGTCACTGCTACTAGAAGGCATCCATAGCCTCGACGGCATTACCTTTTAACCAACAATGATTCAGTATCCCATCTATATAAGAATGAAATCATTAAAGATAACTTCAGATTTATATAATTGTTTTTCTAAACAATTCTCTTTTCTTTAAAATTTTCATTTTACTCCTTTAAGGTCATTGTCTTGGTTTGGTGACCAAATTGAAAATGCCATTCAGTAGTTGTAACTTAGCTAAACAAGCTGGCTCTTGATGAGACCCCTTGTCTTTTGATTGATGCAATCTCAAGCCATTACCCTATTTTGATATGCAGTATTGGTAATGTCATCTAGTTATTTCCCTATGATCATGGTAAGTTGGCTCTTGATGAGACCTATTATCATTTAAGTTTAAGCATATTTTAGAATTACACTCTGAGGATGAAAGTTTACTAGATGAGGAGAATCATTGACTCCTTAAGAGTTTCTGGATGACAATTATAGAGTTAAAGATGATTTTTTGTAGAGAGAGTTTGCTTTATTGAAGATACTTTTCTTGCTTGATGGTAGAGCAAAGATTTCTTTATAAAGTTGAGGTTTAGCAAAAGAGAAATAATTTCGGCAAAGAACAAGCAATTTCAGAGCAATAAAACTTAACCCATGTTTCAAATGAAAATTCATCTTCTTAACCATCTCTACTTATACAAGTGAAAAGTCAAACTATAAAAGAAACTATTATTTGTAAAGCCAGAAGTAAATGTTACTCAACTTTTATTTTTCCTAAAAACCAAGGGCAATAATATACAAGGAATCAAAGAGGTGATTTTCTATGAAAAATATTTCTTAAGGATCAACCCATTAACAGGTAGAGATTCTCTCTTGCCTGATAAATCTTGTAATAAAAAGGTTGATGGGCCTATATGTTCCACAATCTGAAATGGGCCAAGCCACATCCATTAGAACTTGGTATGCTTACCTTTTTCCTCGTGTGATTTTTCCCATTTCAATACCAAGTCTCTGAGATGAAATGATTTTGTACTTACAGAATTTGCATCAAAGGAAGCTTTGACTAACTGTTGATGATGTGCGTGTGTATATTTTTCTTTTTCCCTTTCTTCTTCGATCTTAAGGATTTGTAGTTGTCTCACTTGCATAGAAGAGGAAGGAGTTTCTTTAATAAATTGAACTAGGGCTAGTGAGGGAATAACTACATTTGTTGGGAGGACAACTTCTTTAACATAGACCAAATTAAAAGGAGAAGTGCCTATGGAGGCCTTCTGTGTTATTTGATCTGCCCATAAAGCAAATATTAAATACTTATGCCAGTTTTTCTGACTTTGATCAACAGTTCATTTAATAATCCTTATGATATTTTTGTTTGTAGGTTAGGCTAAGCCACTTCCTTAAGGATAATAGTTAGCAGAGTGTTTAAGTTTAAAACCTCTTTTAAGAGAAAATTATGTCATAGCATTGCCTGAAAAATGAGATGCATTATCAAACATAAGGGCAGATAGCAAACCAAATCTAGTAACAATAAATTGATCGATGAATTCAATGATGTTTTCAAAATTGGTTACCTTAAGCGGAATTGTGTCCACCCATTTTTTGAAGTAGTCAGATGCTGTAAGAACGTATATATGTTACTTAGAGGAGCGAGGAACCGTTAGGTCCCATACTACTAGTGTAACCCCTTATTGTTATTAGTACAACCCCATTATTATATTTTTGTTCCCATGTAGTCCCCATATTGTTATTATTGTGCCCCATAAAATCCCACTATTGTTATTATTGTGCCCTTACATTATTTTTGTTATGTCGGCTCTTATTATATTATGACCCCTTAGACTCCTATACATAGAGAGGAGACCTTGTCATTTGTATCATCCAAGAACTCTTCATTTATGTAATGTAAGGGAGGTTTCCCCCTTGAAGAGGCTTAATTCTACGTTGTTTATCTCTTTCTTCTATATTTTTGTGAGTTGGTTCCATAACATTTGGCATTAGAGCTTTGGATTCTAGGGTTTCGTAGTTCCAAATAGATCATTGTAGAATTTTCACTCTAACTTGTTTTTTGCGACGTTTCAAAAGCTAACAAAGAAACACATTTGAGACGACATATTGCTAAACCTCGGGTCCAAATTTCAGATCTTGGCTAACAATATTTTAGGATATATGATCTGAGGAAGTTAGGGTTTTTGCAAGCTCCAAAATTTCATCTAAAACAGGTCATCATGGAAGTTTCTCTATAATTTTTTTGCTACAAAGTTTAAGAAACTTAAAAAAAAAACATTTGAGAAGAAATAGGTTTGAACCTCAGGTCTGAATTTTAGATCTTTTCTCGCTATATTTTCAAATATATGATATGAGGAATTTAGGGATTTTGCAGACTCCCGAATTACATCCTAAACAGTTGACCTTGGTAAAATCGTCATAACTTTCTCTTTGAGCATCATATTGAAATTTCATAAGAAGTTATAGAAAGAGGACAAACTTTGTTTTGTTTGGGTATAATTTTCAGAACCTAAAGATGAAACAACGACATGTGGCATGTCACACAAGTTCACTCTACTGAACTAGTCTATAATTAGGTCATCGCGGGAGATTGGTAAAAAATCTTTCGTCAAGAGTCCAATTGCGATCAGACTTGTAGAGTTAGAAAGACAACTCAGAGGGCTATTATATATCGAAATTTTATAACTTAAAGATCTGAAAGTATAGAGTTACAATCGTTTCAAGATCGAGATCCTAAAATCAAGAAAAATCGAGATGAGGAAGTTTGATGGCAAGGATCTGATAAATTGGATACTATAGCTGGATAAATATTTTGGTCTAGATGGTGTACTATACCATTGTTACAAAAGGTACATATTGCATCTAATTATTTAGAACCGAATCAACTTTTATGGTATAAAGGGATTTGTTCTCGTAAACCACTTGTCACATGGTCAATTTTCACGAAGGAAATGATAGCACATTATGAGGATACAAAGAGAAACACCTTCTTTAGCCAATTGATAAATCTCAAACAAAAGGTTTCAATGACAGAGCACATTGAGGACTTCAAAAAATTCAATATAAGGGTAAATGATATTCCAGAGAAGAAAATGGTTGATGCCTTCATAGAGACTTTAGAGGATAACATTCAACACGAGGTTCATCTTTGGGAACCTGATTCATTGGGGAAGGCATTCAGGTTGGCAAGAAAATTTGAAAGCAAAATTATGGAAACAAGGAATCCCACCACTCATGACTATAATTATGGAAGTGTTTTTTCTCCTAGCCTTCCACAACCTACAAGGTTTACACCACAACAATTGGATGAAAAAAGAGAAAAAGGGCTTTGTTACAATTGTGATAGCATATACACTAAAGGTCATAAGTGTGCTGAGAAGAAATTATTTTACATAGATTATGAAGAGGAGGAAGAAAAGGATCAAGAAACATCAAGAAGAGGATATACACTACGAACTCACTCTAGAGAGAGAAGAAATGAATCTGACCATATCGTGTAAAGTATTGGAAATAATTACCACTCCTCAAACTCTCAAGATAGAAGGAAATATCAAGAAGAAAAAGGTTCAAGAAGTGAAAGATCACATCAAGAAAGAAGAAATGAATCCGACCATATCTTGTAATGCATTGGCTGGAATTACCACTCCTCAAACTATCAATATAGAAGGACATATCAAGAAGAAAAATGTTCAAGAAGTGAAAGATCAAATCCAGAATTAAGAAATGAATCCGACCATATCTTGTAATGCATTGGAAGAAATTACCACTCCTCAAGCTGCCAAGATAGAAGGACATATCAATTAGAAAAAAGCAATAGTGTTGATTTATTCAAGTGGTACCCATAATTTTATTCATTGTAAGATAGACAAGGAATTGAATTACTTCCTACATCCAACACCAGAGTGTCAAGTGATGGTTGCAAGTGGAGGAACCATAAATTGCTCTGGAAAGTGCCATAATATAAGGCTATCCATGGGAGAATATGTATTGAATAGCCCAATTTTTTCCATTCCAATGGGTGGTGCTGATGTTTTACTAGGAGTCCAATGGAAACAATCTTTGGGTACGATAGCTTTTAATTTTGCAAGAACTTTTCTTGAAATTTTTTTGGGAAGGAAAGGAAGTTGAATTAAGGGGTATCGAAGGGAAACCAGGAAAGATAATCAACTCTTCTTCACAAGAAGAGGAGATCCTAACACTTGCTAGGATCTGAGCGAGTTGTTCCAAACTTATACTCATTGTTTTTATTGTGTTTTTTTGTGTTTTTTTTTTGTTTTTTTAGTGAATGGCGGCTTCTTTACTTGTGTTCTATTTCTATGTTTTCTATATGAGAATAAACTTAAGTGAAATTTCCTAAATGCAACTAACCCTAAATGGTCCTAAATACAAATTCTTCCTAAACAATCTTCTTAACTAGCTTACATCTAAGTTTGCTTCCCCGGCAACGGCGACAAAATGTTGGGCTATTTAGTTGTCTGCTAAATCCCTGTCATTTAATTTATCAATCTGGGGAATCGTAAACTTAGAAGCAAACCAAAATATATGGGACCTTAGATGAAACAGGTGTAAGAAGTTTGTTTAGAATGGAAATGCATATTACAAATCTAAACTATCAAATCTACTTCATGAAAGCATAAGAACAAATGTTTGATTAATGGAATTATTTTACTTTAGAAGATAGAGAAGAGTCTCTTGTTCAAGAGTCCTGATTGTCCTTCTACAATCTTCCTATAATAACATTATCAAACACCTAAGAAAGCAAGAAAGAAAGCATGTAAATGAAAGCAAGTAAATATTGTTTTCAGTTCAGTTCTTAATGGAGAAGAGTCTCCTAACTTAGGAGGACTTGATTTCTCTAGATACTAAAAGGGAATCAATATTCACATAAATGTAATCTAGGAAAGCATATGAGAAACTAAATCTTATTTCAATTTAATCTAGCTCATGGAGAAGAGACTCCTAACTTAGGATTCCTGGTTTTCCTTCTCACATCAAAACTAGCTACTGAAAGGAGATCAACCTTCACACAACAAAACATGGCTATATCATGAATTCATATTGAAATTATCTACAATTATTTACAACAAAGAAATAAGATGAACATTAGAATTGAAATTAGTATATTCACAACATTATTCTACAACAAAGTGTACTTATCTCAGTATGGGGATCCTTCCATTCCTCAATGAGCACACATGAACAACTATCACACCTTAAGAATCAAACAACACTCATAACTCATGATTTGGAGAAAATGGTATTATTCATGTTGAATGAACATAAATCTAATGCTAATAAATAACTGATAATTGTTTTCTCTCCCTCCTCCTCCTTCATCATAAGATGATTTGGAGGATGCTCTTCTTATTTTACGTGAATTAGGGTTTCTACTCAATAGTAATTCCCTAATACTACTAGACCCATATGCCATACCCCAAATACTAGATACAAATCCCTGACCATAAAAATCTCATGATCTTTCTCCTTGGAATATGGTCCACCTCTGATTTAATTCGAATTTGATCTTGAGGCCACATAAGGGTGCTTGAAACCTTCATGACACACAGTATCAAATCAAGCCACTTTTAGGTATAAGCAAATACATGTTATTCTCTAACTTTTAATCATAATTCACTCTAAATACATGAAATTAATAACTTTGGAAAATGAAAATATAAACTCATATGGTAATGGAAATATAGGGTTATGTAATGATAATATGGTGAAATGAGATGACAAAATGAGGATAAAGGTGAAAATGGAGTGAAAATTGATGTTAATTTGGCGGCCCAACATACCCCCCAACTTAAGTTATTGCATGTCCTCATGCAATCTATTACATTGATCATGATTTGATCTTTTGAATTGTCTTGCTTTTACATGAACTTTGGCTGATATCAATTTTTTTAATTTCACATAATTTTCTTTTTGACAACTTTGTTCTTTTTTGCAAAGTCTTCTCTCCTAAAAACATTTGATTGCAACATATTATTTTGGGTGGTTCTTGTGTGACAACCAAAATTTGATTAGTATTGGTTCTTGTGTAACAATACTTTCATTGTTTTTGAATTGCATCAAAAGACTTTGAAATCATTTAATCAACCATTCTTTCTTTGATCATTATTTGCAAAACATGTAACATTTGAATCATAATGCAATAGTAGTTGTTTGGAAAAAGTATGTTGGTTAGGATGATATGTGTAGAAAGGACATATATGACATATGGAAGGTGATAATGGAGCATGAATGTGAATATGAACATGGTGAAACATTTTCCAAAAATTATAATTTTAGTATTAAAGGAATTGTATGATAAAAAAAATTAGAAAAAAAAACATACCTTTACTTACTTGAGTGAACAAACTGTGTATATGTAGAAAAGTGTAGCTTCTGCTGTTGAATCATGGAATGAAGAATACAAGAATGTGATCTGTGTCTTGGTTGCATATATGGTGGATGAAGTCGCGAATGTGGATTCTTTATTACTGCTACTGAATCTGTTCCAAAGTATAAAATAATCTGCTCCTGAATCATATAGTCTTCATCTCGTCCCATATCGTGGCACAATTCTTTCCATGTGAATGAATGTGTCGATGTCGAACATGGAAATAAGTCATTGGATTATCGACCATTGATGAATGTCGTTAACCAATGCGAGGCAAACTCACCATTAATGTCAATGAGTGCCAAGGTACCCAAGTACATCTTGCGAAGTGCGAATAAATGAGCTGATGTCGAGCCACTTGCAAGATCCAACAAACAAGGGACATTAATGTATTCCCATTGTTCGTTGGTGAGAAGACTTGCCATTAAGGCATGCAAGCCTCAAGGTACTAACAATGACTCTAGTATTTACCCCAGATAAGGTGTTGAGGTCGATGGGTCAAGACTTGTTGAGAGGTGGGCCTTAAGGAATCCCACATGAGTCAACGCGAGTTCATACAAATGATTGGTAGGACTATAGATACAAGATGTTATGGTCAAACAGTTTTTATGGCAAGGAAAGCAAGGCAATGTAGAGAAATGGATGGTTTATTCATGAGGAAAAAAGATGAACTGAATAGTAGGCAAAAATGTATGCGACTCAGAAAAGTAGACATGTATGAAGTTATGATGGATAAGACAATGAACCAATGGACTTTAACATGGATGACTGATGAGGCTTTGAAGGAGAAGTGTGGGTAACATATCATGATGCAAAAGATTTCTCTGTAGCCACAAATGTCATGACATTTGTAATTAACTCCTTCAAGCTTTCAATAATGAGTGTGATTTCGAATGATCACATCTACATGGACTTG
Source organism: Pinus taeda (assembly GCA_000404065.3). Lineage (NCBI taxonomy): Eukaryota > Viridiplantae > Streptophyta > Pinopsida > Pinales > Pinaceae > Pinus > Pinus taeda. Next base: position 72,722 of record APFE030486931.1, on the reverse strand, counting down.
GATCATCGCGCACCTGTCAAAGCTCAGTACAAATCTTGCATGAAAATTGTTAGAGCTTTTTTAAGAACATAAAATTCAAGTATGAGTATGAATGCTTAGCAACCAATATAAAATGAAATGAATTTTTTTACCTGTTTCCTTTGCGTGCTCATTCCCAATTCCAACAAGACAAGTTAGCATCAATTGTTTTCAGCATAAAATGTCCATTTGCAATTTTTTTTAACTGTATTTTTTTTTTTTTAATTGTTTTCAAATTTATTGCTAATACTAAAGATCAAAGTAAGACAATAAATTGTAGCTCTTCTATTGATAGAACGAAGTAAAACACTCTAATCCTCCCAAATAGTGGAAATGATATTCTGAAATTGCTACTCATATACTTGGCCAGCCAGTCCAAGCAGAAGGAGAGCCAGCAGGGGCAATATCTCAGAAAAAGCCTGCGAAGATTCTGCTCTGTTTTTACTGCTGGAAGAAGTGGTGTTAGCATCAATAAGTGGAGTAGATCCTGAAGAGGTGTTGTTTTCACGAAGTTTAGAGCAACCGCTGGAAGGGTCATTAAGGCCACATTTGGTAGGGAGTTCTAATGCCTCAGTGATGTTGACATTGAATTGATGAATGAGGTCACTACTGTTCAACAGGTTACACAGGCATGGCTTATTAGCATTGTACTCTGTCATCAACAGAGAGCAGCACGAACTGGGGGGTTTAGAGGCGTTCAGATAATTCGAACAGGGAACTAGCGCGGTTATGCAATCATTAGTACTGTTTGAATATTGCCCTCCCGCAGGGCCACAGATACTCAACAGAACCATTGTCATTGTTCCAAAATATACACCGTTTCTGCTCATGCTTCCCATTATGAAACAAAAAACAAAGATTAACCCAACAAACAAGTAGTCGATTTGATTTCTGAATGCCCAAAATCACAATCAATGGCCCTGAGAACTGATTTATGAAAGCCCCAAACACCAACAATCAACCAATTGATTTCTCAAACATCCATAATCCAAATCCCAAATCGATTTTGATGCAACACAGTTCTACAAATAAGAATTGAATTTGGCAGTATAAACTGCTTAACCATAGCCTGTGCAAGTAAAGAAAAAGATTCTTACCTAACACGTGCATGCCATCATAGACAATGAGAATTCTTTAAATCTGTCTTAAACACGCCGAATTTTAATTGACACTTTGTTTTGAGAATCCAGGATGACAAGCCAAATGAAGGATTGTGCCCGATTGATGCTATGATTTAAATTGTCAAGAGCCTTTCAGAGCAAATGCATATCACTGATCTGAGAGGCTTGAAGAATTGCACAAATATCATACGTTACAGGAGCACGAGCTTGGTTGAGATTATGCCTTTCTACGAGATCATTGGTCAAGATAAATATTTTCCGCTTCCTGCAGTATCACTTCTATCAGTGTCGACCAATCCTGGCTGAGGAGGACTTCGAGTTGCTGCACAAGGAGAACGCCTTCCTCCATCGCAGGGATATAGCACCTGATAATTGTGAAAGCGTTGGTGCAGACACTAGGGAAAGCAGCACCTCAGTTTCTACCTTACAGCAGTTCTCTTCTGATGCCGAGTATGGTTTTGTACCGTCTCAATCCGGCTTCCAAGGTGAATGTTTGTACCAGGAATCCCTACAAAGAAGTCAGAGCAGTATTCCTTTTCCAATGAATCATCAAGAGGGTAGTGCAACCACGAATCCATTACATCTTCATGGATGGAACTAGCATTGGCTGATGACATGGCATGCACAACCGATTCTAGAGTGTTATCATTTCCCACAGGGGAAGGCTTCCCAGGTAACACAGCATCATCATTTTGTAATGTTTTTGACAGTTGAGTTGCAAAAGGACGCTTGACCACTTTGTTCACAACCTGACCATTTTCCCATAGAAGTTCTTCGATATCATGCTCTAGCATCGTGGATCTCTTCTGCGGTTGCACATAATCCCAATTCACCTTTGCCATAGGCGGGAAATTAGATCCACAACTTCCTCTTCCATCGAAGCACTCAACAATGAAGCGCTCACCTAATTTTAGGATCTCAGCCAGTGAAGTGCTCAACTAATCTTCCGATTTCAAAAATTTAGCTCAAAGGATATCTTCTACAATTTACATGAGGAATTGGTGCGATCTCTTCCATATTTTATGAAATGAAACCTGATTTTCCTTATCCATTATTTTTGGGATTCGTTGTCATCTTGCCACTTTTTCCAATGCAACAACTCTTTTAAGTTAGGAAAATGGTCGTTTTTGCAACTGGATCTCTTGCTGCCTCCCCCACCATGACGAGAACAGCGATCCTGTGCCAGCATCGACGTGAGGTCGAGAGATCGAGTGGCGACATTGCAAGAAGGGCCTGGTTGGTACCGCCGCTAGTGAGATCGAAGACGATGGCCTTTATGGTTCGTTGGGTCGGGTGGCCGAAATGTTGTAAGCCTGGATTCTGACTGTGGAAGACGTTGCAAGCGCCGCTGAAGCCATTGCTGCCGATGAGACCCAGTACCGCCTGCAATGCCAATGAAAACCTTGAGCTGCTAGATACACATTTAGGTGAGTGACCAGGCATGACCCACCCCTATAGAAATGAACTGCATTAATAAACGCAGCTACAACGATTGACTAGATGCCCTCTATCTCACTGTCTTGCAAAGGGATCCTTCGAACCCAAATAGTCCCGACAGAGTCACCATTTTGGTTTTCATGATTGCTGAAATCCCTATTAAAGCCTCTACTTTTTGATATTTTGTAATTGAAATGATTTGTGTCACCACTCTCTCTGTTCCAGTGCAAAATGGAAAAACTTATAGATGGATCATCATTTGAGCAACTCTCTTCACAACAATCTGCAGATAATAATTGGAATATATCTTGCTGAAATACAGCTTTGCAAGCTTCATATTGAAGTTGAAAGGCATCAACGTGGACAACACCACACAAGAGGCTCTGTAGGTCTTCGAGCACAGTGCTAGTCCCTAGGGCATCGGTCTAGCTAGGCACACACGTGGCAGGAAAGACATACGGCTCTCCCTCGTAGCTATTTCGTATCCTGTCCAGCTCTGACACGTCGGATGGAGCTTGCGGGTAGCGCTTCACTTGGACGAGAGAAGGAAGAGACGCTTCTAGTACAGGGAGGCGATTTGCAAAATGTTCCAATATTTGGCGACCACTTACCATTGCCTCGGCCATGTTGTCCTACTTTTTATTGTTTTGTATTATTATTAAGAAAAATGAGTTTTTTTAATTTGATTTATTTCCCAATGTTTTTTTCTAACCTTAAAAAAATAAAATTGATTTATTTTGTTTTTTTTAATTAGTAAACCAAATTTATTTATTTATTTATTTATTGTCCAAAAAAAAATAAAAATAAAAAATAAAATAAAATAAATTCTATTCCTCGTTACTACTAAAATAAATTTAAATAAATAAATAAAATAAAAAGGAATTAAATTTATTCCTAAGGATTTTTATGTTAAAATCATTTTTTTTTTATTATTTATAAATAAATTGAATTTATTCTAATTTTTTTAATTTTTATATTGTTTTTTTAATTGAAATATTTAAAAAAAAAATTAAATCTTATTCTAACCTTAAAACAACCTAGGATCTTTTATTGATTTAAGATGATTTTTTAGCAAATGGAGACAACTATATTGCAAACCCTGAAAACATTTATAAACATTCTACTTTCTGATCCTCGAGATCGTGTGAAAACGCAGGAGGAGAGCATACTTATTCAAAACATAAAATATGATCCTACCTACTCTATGCTAATTGAAAATTACAAACTATTACGTGTAATTAAATTTCCAGTGTAACCATTCACGCAATAGTAGTAAAAATATATTCATATTCAATTTCCCAATTTTAAAATGAAAATATACAAGGATGATCGAATCTAGTTTTTGTGAGTATGATCTAATGAAATAAAAACAAAATCGATCTAACCTCGTACTTGTTTGAAACCATTGAAACCACCTTTCGATAAGACTTTCATATGCGTGATTTCCACTCTCATTTAGATCATGCTGCAACTTCTCTTTGTCCTCCTCAAGTTCAAATAATTGTTCATCGTCAGATATACAAGATTCTTCAAGTGTTAATTCATTGTTTTCTTCTAGAGGAGTAGTTAAGCTTTTGGCTATTGTCAAGATCTCTTCTTCGCAAGAAGAGGAGATCCTGACTCTTGCTAGGATCTGAGCGAGTTGCTCCAAACTTATACTCATCGTTTTTCCATATATACATATGGATCTTTATTGTGTTTTTGTTTTTTTTCTTTTTAGTGAATGGGGGGTTTTCTTATTTGTGTTCTATTTCTATGTTTTCTATATGTAAATAAACTTAAATGAAAATTTCTAAATGCAATTAACCCTAAATGATCCTAAATAAAAATTCTTCCTAAACAATCTTCTTAACTAGCTTACATCTAGGTTTGCTTCCCCGGCAACGGCGCCAAAATGTTGGGCGATTTAGTTGTCTGTTAAATCCCTGTCATTTAATTTATCAATCCGGGGAATCGTAAACTTAGAAACAAACCAATATATATGGGACCTTAGATGAAACAGGTGTACAAAGTTTGTTTAGAATGGAAATGCATATTACAAATCTAAACTATCATATCTATTCTATGAAAGCATAAAAATAATGTTTGATGAAAGGAATTATTTTACTTTAGAAGATAGAGAAGAGTCTCTTGTTCAAGAGTCCTGGTTGTCCTTCTACCATCTTTCTATAATAACATTTTCAAACACCTAAGAAAGCAGGAAAGAAAGCATGTAAATGAAAGCAAGTAAATATTGTTTCCAATTCAAATCTTAGCTTGTGGAGAAGAGTCTCCTAACTTAGGAGGACTTGATCTCTAGATACTGAAAGGGAATCAATATTCACATAAATGTAATCTAGGAAAGCATATAAGAAAGTAAATCTTATTTCAATTTAATCTAGCTCATGAAGAAGGGACTCCTAACTTAGGAGTTCCTGGTTTTCCTTCTCACATCAAAACTAGCTATTGAAAGCAGATCAACCTTCACACAACAAAACATGGCCACAACATGAATTCATACTAAAATTATCTACAAGTATTTACAAGAAAGAAATAAGATGAACATCATAATTAAGATTAGTATATTCACAACATTACTTTACAACAAAGTGCACTTATCTCAGTATGGGGATCCTTCCATTCCTCAATGAGCACACATGAACAACTATTACACCTTAAGAATCAAACAACACTCATAACTCATGATTTGGAGAAAGTGGGATTATTCATGTTGAATGAACAAAAATCTAATGCTAATGAATAACTGATAATTGTTTTCTCTCCCTCTTCTTCATAACATGATTTGGAGGATGCTCTTCTTATTTATACATGAATTAGGGATATCTACTCAATAAATGTAGACCCCTTAAATATCTACTAGATCCATACTTGTCTCAACTTATCCCTAAATACTAGATACAAATCCCATGACACATCAAAATCTCCATGATCTTTCTCCTTGGAATATGGTCCACCTCTTGGGTTGAAATTCGAATTTGATCTTGGGACGCCACATAAGGGTGCGTTGGAAACTTCCAAATGATCTACACATGTCATCAAACTCAAGCCACTTTTAGGTATAAGCAAATACATGTTATTTCTCTAACTTTTAATCATAAATTCACTCTAAATACATGAAATTAATAACTTTGGAAAATGAAAATATAATCTCATATGGTAATGGAAATATAGGGTTATGTAATGATAATGAGATGAAATGAGGTGACAAAATGAGGATAAAGGTGAAAATGGAGTGAAAATTGATGTTAATTTGGCGGCCCAACCAAACTATGTTTATATTATCGACAATAGATCAAATACTACAATGTTAATATAACAATGCATAATATCTATACTTATTTTCACACAAAATGAAAAATACTACCAACTTGCTATGTATTTTTTAGATAACAAATAGAAATCAACTTAAAGTGCCCTTAGGACTTTCAATACAAGTTTTAATATAGGTAATTATCATCTCTCTATGTATATATATGTATTTCAAGTAAAAAAAGTTCCATTGATGAAGCTTCACTAGTGAGTGACATGTGGTTCATAATGCTTTCACAATACAATGCTATCATTCATTCACCACCCATTCTTACAAGTTTTTCTGCGTGTATATAGTCATGCTGCAATATAAATGATATGCTAATTATTAATTTAACATTAATGATAGAACAAAATATCCTAAATCATATAAATAAAGGAAATTATGTAAAACAAATGAAACAGTAAAATAATCCACTACATTCCAAAATAATATGAACCAAATGAATTATGTAGCCAATGATAGGGAGAAAGGAGAGATTCATATGTTGTGAGTGACACTTAATAATTCTTAGCATAGTTCACCACTCAATAGATATCCAAAAAGTTAGTCAAATACCTAGCACTAGGGAAACAACCTATTAGACATGGGCATGGTACACTAGATACCATACATCTTGTACAACCTAGTTATGACCCCCAACTTATCCCCAATCACTTTGCACAACACATAACCTCAATCGCTTTCTATGTATAGCCTAATGGGGAAGCCTAATTTTGTAAGGCTTATGGTAAGGAAGAAGCATAAGTTGCATAAGGCTATGGGGATGAGGCTTGGCCTAAGAAAGGCTTCAAAAACCACAAAATTTTTCTCTATGGAATTATTAATTACCATAAAATTGAAAAAAACAAGTAATGGTAGCCATAGATAATTAATTTCAAAGTGAATTAAATAGTGGGAAATATAGAGCTATTGGTGTTCTTAATTTTGCATTTATATTAAAAGTGTTAACTAAAATGTAGAGTTATAGTGTAGAAATAATCCTCACACCAATAAAATAACTAAGAAATCACCAATTTTCCTTAGGAAAAAAATTAAGCAACCTTTGAAACACATAATATTTTCTTCTTTCCATTATTAATTATCAACATTTTCACACTCATAGAAGCACATTAAAAACAATAATAGAAACATATTTCACACAAGAATTACTCCACAACAATGGAGAAATCTGTATACATTGAAACCATGTTTACCATGGAAACTCAAATGAAAAAAATATATCTGTGAATATTTTCTAAATATTATTTGGGAAGTATCTCATTACAATGGAACTCATGGGTCTTTGTGCATCACTCTCTCTTTGGCCAAACAACAAAAAAAGGAAAATCCATTTGAGAGTCAAATTACAAGAAAAAATAGAGAGCATTCTGGTAATGGGAAAGGCATTAGACCTCACCTTTCATTTCCCATTCCTCAATATTTCCCTCCCATTTTCATTTTATATTTTTATATTTTTTTATTTTTTCCTCTCATTTGTCTCCTTTAGCTTTACATTGATATTAATTTTTTCATTTATGTCTTATATAATCTTCCTGAATTGTAAACTCACATTTAAACATATAGTCCTACAACCATCATCTTGATCTAAATCAATTTTGAATCTTACACCTTATTGGGGTCTTGATATTCCTTATTTATCTTCCCAATATCTTGTAGCTTGATGGAGCTACCTCTTTATTTGATATATTTTTGTTGGTTTTACCATGATAGATTTGATGATTGTCATATACCTTGTATCATATAGTCTCTCCAATACCTTTTTTTAGATATGCTCCCTACATCCTCCTTATGATAATCATTTTCATGCTTATGAAAAATCACAACTTTGCATGAAAACACTTAATGAGTAACTAGATCATACATATTATAGGTATTATTATTAGAGCAATAACCAAAGAAAATAAATTTCACGAATTTTGAATCAATTTTCCTCCTTATTACATTTGAAAAAGTAGAATTTTTTTACAAAAAACTATTCTCAAATGATTCACAAATGACTTATAACAAAAGAAATCTTCAAAAGGATTATTAAATATCAAGAACTTAGTTGAGATCCTATTTTGTAAGTATGTATCTATACTAATAGCTTTATCCCAAAAACTATTATAAATATATGGACTCTTCAAAATAATCTAACATATTAAAATAATAATATTTTGTTTCTCTTAGCTACCCCATTTATTGAGTATATGAAATTATGCATTATTTTAGTACCATTTTCTTTATAATACTTTACAAATTCATTTGAATTGTACTCTACCCCTTGATATATCATAATTTATTGATATTCTTACTTGTTTATGGGCAAGGGTAGAAAGTGCTTCCTAAAATCATTGCAATGGGAACATGTTCTCATTCAAAATTTTAGGAATATGCACACACTCTAGAAATTCACATGAATTCCTATTTGAATTTCTTCAACCCTTGTCATGCATCCATAGATGGCACATGCATACTTCCATGTTTCACTCCATGTAGTATGTTATAAAGGCATACATGCACTTTTAAAAGCATGTTCATGTTCGCAAATTTTGTGAAAGCAAGTTTAGATTCTTAAAAGTGCACCAATATTCCTCTATATAAAAAGTAAATCGGTCTTTATGTATACACAATGTTTGTGGGGAATAGGGGCTTAAGCATAAATGAACCTTCTTGAGCTCAAGTGACATGGTTATGGAAAGAAAACACTTAGGAATTAGGTACTAAACATGGCTTCTTAGGATTTTTCACCGTAAATAACACTTTCAAGCCACAATAACTCTCTTTGTAGGGAATATTTGGTATCAAAGTTGGAAATGGATGCCATTATAATATTTTCCACTCTAAGGTGGGTCACGAGGAATTAACCATGATTAAGGAAAGGAAAAAGATCCCCTCAAGGTATTTTCAAATATTTTGAAACTTATCAACCTAAAAAAAAAAGTCTTTGAACTGAAACATGAGTCCTCTATAAGGGTTATTTGTTGGCCTACAAGTGGGATACAAACACCATGGATAAGTTTTCTGAATTGAAAATTATTGTTGCGGAATAAAAATGGTTGGGGGGAAATAGTGAATTTAATCCCTAATTTAACTTATTGAGCTTAATAACCATGAAAAAAATTCAAAAACTTATGACATGATATCTTATTAAGGAGTATTTAACATTTGAGTTGAATATGGGTGCCATTATGAGGTATTAGGCATCATGGACAAGTCCTAAGTCCTCAATAACAATAAAGAGAGAAAAACAAGAGTGTCCGATGCTAAGACTTTCTTCTCAAGATTAAGCAACATGGAGGAGTCATTGAACCAAAATCTATGAACTCTATGGGGATATGGCTAAAATTATTAGGATAGTTGTGAACTAAGAATAGGCATCAAGGTATAACCAAGGTCATGGGAGGAAAACAAGAAACCTATTATCTAAATTAAGATGCTTGGGCCTAAGTTCCATGAACAACTTCTATAACCCATTAAGCTTAACTCACTATATAATTCAATGAATGGGACCTTAAACTCACATGGGACCCCTATGTGCTATCTATTTTCTATTAAAGGGGTATAAATTCCATGATTAAACCATAACACAAGACCTAAATAGAAAATCTCTGGTACACAAAAACAATGGTTATGGAGGCTATGGTTTAGATTCATTAACATTTTAGTGGGATATCGGTTCTATGGGTAAGTTTTTTGTAATGGAAAGGGGTCTCAAGGCATAAAATATGGTTAATAGAGAAAGAGAGGATTTAAACCCTAATTGAAATTTCTTTAGCTCAATATCAATGGTTAGGTAAGAAGAATATCTAGGCCATATGTCCTAAATGTAGATTCTTAGTCTTCATTCCCATGAAAAGATGATCCTTTGGTACCAAATTTGGATATGAATACCTACAAAATTTTGTGCATAAGAGGATGGGTCGCTAGGCCTAAATATGGTAGAGGAAGGAAATGAGATCTTGAAAGGCTCCAAGTTTTCTACATATGCCATAATTAGGTTTTATACACTAGAAATGGGTATCAATCCTAAACGTGGTTGAGGGTGAAATAAGGGTCTTAAGCCTTAATTGATTTTTTTTAAGATCAATCTCCATGAACACCACCTAGAAACTATTACATTTTCCCTCCCTATGGAGTCTTTGGCATTACAGTCAAGATGTTTTCCATTATGAGGTCTTGGGCATCATGTAAGAGTCTAAGGTCCTTAACCATATTTAAGAGAGGAAGAAAAGGGGCCAACACTAAACCTTAATGGATTATGTTTAATGCATGGAATATTCCTCCAACCACCACATAGGAGCTTCATTGGTGTCATCACCTCCAATTAGGATATCAGTTCCATGAATAGGTTATTTTGAAACTAATAAGGTCTTCAAGGTCTTTCTATCAAGGAAAGGGGAGGAAAATAAGTTACCTAAATGAAGCTTATTTTTCCTAATAAACATGAAAAACACCTATAACTCAGGATTATTCTTAGGTTATAGAACCACAAACACATCCTTAAACCACAACATGAGACCCCTATAGGGTATATTTGGACTATTATGTGGATATGAGTACCATGATTAAATAAAAACAGTTTCCTCGTGTAGGAATTTGTCATGAGTATCTGCCAAGAATGGTTCTCAAGGCCATGGTTGGGGTTCTTTAGCATCTAAGTAGGACACAAGGACCATGAGTAAGTTCTATGTAGTATAAATGGATATCAATTCTCAAACATCCACAAAAGGGGTGAAATGAGGGAATTAGGCCCTAAATTAACCTTCTTGAGATCAATTTCCATGTTCAAGGGAGGATGAAACTTGGGCCTTAGTCTCAAACATAACTTATTAGGACTTATCACCATGAAAAACACCTCCAAACCATAATGCATGCACTTTCTAGGACATAATTAAAATTAAAGTTGGATATTGATGCCATTTATATGTTTTTCATATCAAAGATGGTTGTGAGGCCTTATCCATAGTAAAGGAAGGAAAAAAGCATGCCATATAATATTGTTGAATCATTTTGACCTAAAGACTTAAAATATTTTTTGAACCAATGCTTGAATCCTTTGTATTTATTTCTAGGATTCTTAGTGGGACAGAAGCATCGTCATTATGCCCTTTTCATTGAAAATGAGCCTTAAGGCCTAAAAATGGTCAAAGGGGGGAGAAAGGGCCTTAAAACCTATTGTAATATTCTATAACACACACATGAATTCAAGAAAAGAACTACATTGTAGAATGCACTGGTGTGATACTCAAGAGAGATATTTTGGGAAGCTAACCAACCAATTTCATATTCCTTCTTCCAGAGTCTTCATATAATAGACAATTTTCTAGAGAAATTATTCCACTCCAAGTAATCATTCATTGTGTTCTCTTTATCATGTACTTTATTACATATACATTCATACATTCACTTATGCTAATTTATAATGTCTTAATTATGATGAATTTTACAAGGGCCTAAGAGGCATTCCAACATCTCCCCCATCATGGCAAAGTCTTTCTTTGTCCTAAAGAAACTATTTTGGAACATGTTGGATATTTACTCCTACCAAAGTCTCCTTACTATGCATTAATAATGCATATTGGTTTCCATGTCTATATCAGATGCAATAGCCACTACTTGTATAGGAATACACACACACAAAAGGTTCTATTATGACTTGTTATTCTTTACCCTCAATATTTGATCAAGGAGGTTCCTATGAAGTTAGTGAGTCTCTAGCCCTTTTCTCTTTCCCAATAAAAGTACTCCATATTGTTACAACATGGTTCCTTTGAGGTAGTGGGTGGCTCCTATTGTGCTTATCTTGATCCTACATAACACGCAATAATGTGGTGAATCACTTTAGCCTAACTACAATTGATCTACTTTTGGATTTTGAGCTCACAACCTAAGGAATTGCTATGTAACTCTTACACTATAGGGCTCAATTAATTTAATCATTATCATGCAATAATCATGACCGTTAAGCTCTTTATGTGTGTGGGTCATCCGATGTCTATTTCTTGAATTCCTTCTTTTGGACATGCAGAGAATCTTGGAATCAATAATATTTGCAAGTATTATAATCAAATGCTTAATCAAATGTTACAAATTTTTCTTGGTTAATGCTCAATATTTTGTTCAAGTGCTTAAGCCAATGCTCCAATGCCTATATTCTCACTTCTTAGTAAGAATTATTTATCTATTTCTCAGTTGAGCTCCTTTCTCTACCATTATTAGTCATGGGTGTTCTCCAAGGGTTCCTTTATACTTTCAAATATTTGGTAATGAATGAGGATTTGCAATTTATATTTTCATAAAGGAAAACTCTTTATGAATTAATTACGACTCTTAATGATAATGAATCAAATATTTTGATAGGACACAATTCACTAGTTAGGATCTACTATGAATCTCTAATTACTAATAAAACTCACAAATACAAAATATATTTATGCTAATATCATGCTTTTATAGACTCAATTAAGTGTCACTTACATGAAATTGAATGATTTTAGTAAGAAACTAACCTTGCCAGCTATATACTGACTTTAATTACTTAGTCTTTAAAATGCACATGACTCAATGGACTAATACTCGATGAACTCAATTGACAACATAATTTTTTATTTTGCAACTAACTTTTGACTCAATTATAGTCAAGTCAAAATTATCCTTCATGTAATGCTTCCATAACTTTTAACTCCATATACATATTAATCTAAAACATAACTTTTGCAGTTATTTAAACAATATGGATTATAACATTTTCAACCATATGCCATATATTCATGGGAATTTTTACTAAGAGTAGACTCCAAACACATATTCATGTGACAAATTTACAAAATCTAACCAATCCCTCAGATATTACAACACCATTCTTTAAATACAAATATTATTCATATAGTGCACATGACCCTTTTTGGCTTTTAACAATTTTGACTTCTATAAGATTAATGTAATTCAACTATCCTTTTGAAGTATTTTCTAGACAGTAGACAATTATTTGTTGGCAATCAAGTTTTTTATCAAATCCCTACAACTTCTTGGCTTCTCCTTCATAATTTTTAAGTTATATCAAGACGACTCCATCTCTCTTGGATGTGTGACTTGGTCCATCCATGAACCGTAGCAATGGGTTAACTAACTTGTAAAAATTCAGGATCCTCAAGTTATTTTAGTTGAATAGATAATCAATACAATCAATTGGTCAAATGAAAAAAATATATTTAATCCTTCTGTTTCATTATATTTACATTCTTCAACTCATTGTATAGTAACAAAATTAGGCAATCAATGATTCTCTTCACACATAAGAATTGTTTCTTCCATACTTCTCACTACTTGTTGGCAGTTTAGATATTTGGTTCAATAGGTTTCTTTAGTGATTGAGCATATAATTTCTCTTTGCTACTCGTCGCATCAATGGTTGGGTACTACCATTTGCAATGATATTCTCTATTAGATGGTGATTTATATTCTAGATTAATCCGATTTAAACTATGTTTGATAATTGGTGTTATTATGTGGTTTAATATCTTAAACTATCACCATATAAGTCTATCTCTTCATTCCTATTGAGTCTCCATTAATTGTTCCTTCTATCTCATTAAAAATGTTTTTCAATCATCACATGATATGGGTAAATGTTTCTCATTTTAGTCATTATGGAAGTGTTGTGGAAAAACAATAACCCCCCATTTTGTATTTAATCTTAAATAAAAATGGGGACCCTCTTTCTTTTTATTTCCCACTTTTCTTTCTCTCTAATTCAAACTTTTTCTTATCATGTATTTTCCCTATCCAATTTATACTCTTAATTTTCCTTTTTCATGTCTCCTAAGATGTCAATTCCCCAACTCTTGCCAAACTACACTTTACCTTTATAAATATGTATTTACAAAATTCTTGGTGCATGATAGACAAATTACCATCCATTCATTGCAATTTTTCTATCTCACGCCTCCGTCTCTTGTGTCAAGAGCCTACACAACTCACTTTTAAACTCCTGTGACACAACATTCATTTTCTCATCTAATGCTGTAAAATTTTTCTATTTCCTAACTTGTTAATTATGCCCTACCCTTTCGGTTACTAAGGTTTTAGGTTTCCAATATGGCCTCACATAGGGATGTAAACTTTTTTGTTAAATAATTTTAAAATTTTTGTCTCCAAACATTTGTTAGTTCATGAACCCCATTCATTTTCAATGGTATATTACCACATCATGCTAGGAAACGAACACCATGATGACATGGCCTACAATTACCTTCATAAAATCATTGCATGACCTAGAATTATACCATACACAAACATGATACGCTAGGTTGTGAATCATGTAGACACATCAAAGTTGATAATTTGCACTTATCATGGCACAATCATGGGATCCTTTTGTCCCTAGGACCTCTAGGTTATGTATAAGCTATCCGAGCCTAACATTTGGTATAATTTCAAATTCTTTAATAATTTCATTAAAAAAGAACGCATTGAATTTGACAAAAGTTTGTTGGAATTGATCAAACCTTGGAGGATTAGTGAGCATACATTCAAAGAATAAGTTACAATAGAGTATTCTATTTGTCCTTTAAATTCAACACACCCATTTATCTTTCCATGCTCTGCAGGCTTTATGGAAGCAAATGAGTAACCCAATTTACTTTGGAATGGATTTCTCTCATTTAATGAGCCTCAGAGGGTTATTCTTTTAATTGGGAAACTATCTTGTCTGATAACACATCTAAGTAGGTTAACTCTTTCAGACTCTCTAAGACCAATACCTGCAATCCTCTTTTTTATGAGATTGAAATGGGATCCTTCTAAACCATTTCCCATAAACATATACCATTCAAAATTATGGGAGGAGAATTACTTTGATCATTTTAACCAAATTTTCCACTTTGTTTTAATTCTGATTTATGAAGAGATATTCCGCTCAAAACCCCTCAGAATCTTGGAAGAAGCCAAGTAAGGCATTGAACGGATTGGCGATTGGTTTATTAAGGATAAAATTTATTTTATGAGAATATATGGTTTCCTAGCACCCCTGCATGACTTACCCCTTTTCATCCATGATATATTGCTTCATAAAGAATAACCTATAAACAATTGATACAAACATTTCCTTTGAATTGAATAAAAATTATAAGAAAATTCGGCCAAGTTTTCCTATATAGGTTGTCATTGATACCTTCTAAAATCCTCAACATGCTAGGAAAGCGTTAACAAATTTCCATGCCCTTTAGTTAGCTCAAATCCATTTAAAACAACATGACCCTATGGGAATTGTAGGAAATAATTGTGTTTTTGTTGCTACGAAAATATATATACATGAGAATTCTCTTTTGATGATATGTTCTATAGAGTTTAGTCCGATGAATAAATTTTCTAGAAAACTTGAAAACTCTCCCTTGAATAACATCAAAATTTTATCACATTTAAAGAGGAAATAAGAATATCCTTACCTCTAATTTTGCAAAAACCAATGGGTGAAGCCATCACCACACAAGACTCCACATCCAAGGCATCAATAAATATTCTTGATAAAGACCCAATAAATGTTGAGCAAATTATCGCAAAAGTCACTTATGAAGTTCTCAAAGAGGACATTGTCAAAAGGATTGTAGCTTCAATTAAAATGCATGAACAATGGGATGAATTCTCAAAGATGAGAACATATATATCTAAAACACAATAAGTTCTTGAGTTTACTCCTTTGAAATCTACTCTTGAGCAGAATACATGACAACAAATAGAACAACATGTGTTAGATATTTGATCTGATAGTGATAATGCTTGCAACGAAACCCGTTTGGCTAATTATGAGTTCCTGGGGAAAAATCCCATAAATTCTATCCCTGGTAGTAGTTCACAGAAAGAAATATTAGCAATCTCCTTACCACCAATCGATATGGAATATATTCCTCGAATTGATGTCTTTTATAGTACCCAAAATAAGTTCTTATGAGGAAAAAAAAAAGAAGAGAAAAAATGAAAATGAGAAAGAAGAAAAAAATTTCTTTACAAATAGTTTGGGATAGCTCCAAACTTAGGAAGGATCAAACCATTGAGTCTGCCTATTTCATTATGGCTTATGAAAATGCCAACATTTACCATGTCACTAGATTAAATGAATTTTTGAGGTAGAAGGATGAAAAAATCCTATTATTAGAATGACAATTGTCTCAACAGGGAAATCAAATCCAAGCTTAGTTGAAATTTCAAGAAGATGAGGTCAATAAATTGCAGCTTCAATTTTAGGTTATGAGTAAAAAAAATACGCTTAGTTGATTAAAATCCATATTATAACTTTAGGAAGTTAGAATAACTCAATAGACTTAGAAAGCTTCAAACAAGAATTCACTGACATCAATCAACAAATCCTTCATGAAAAAGAGCAATTTTGTAACAAGTTAAGTCTTCCTCAAGGCCAACAGAACCTAGCTGAAACATTTTTAAATGATATTAATGACAAGGATACAAAGTTTGAGGAAGTAAAATGGAAATTGACTAAGCTAATTGTTTTGAAAAATGACGAAAAAATAACACTTCCTGGTTTACCGCAATTCAATATGATGCAAAGGAAAGCAATCCTAAAATCCTGGAATGCTAATTTGCACAATTCTAAGGATTTGATTAATATGGCACAACAAATTTGTTCTCCATTAATACAATCCATTATGATGGTAAGCAAAGAAATAGAGCTATAAATAGAGATTTCATAAGAAAATCGAACAAAAGTGAATACACTAAGGAAGAAGGTGCAAGTAAGTAGAGAAAAACACCAAAATGTGATCAAACAAATTCAAAAGGTTGATTTGGATTCCAATTAGAAATATTTTGTCAAACCATGGAACTATGTTCCAATGACCAAATTATCTAATGAAATAATTGCACAAGAGATTCCAGTTGTGGAAACACATATATTTATGTTCCAAGTTAATCTTTGACTTGATCCTCTTATACAACTAGCACATCTTCTAGAAATTCACGCTCAATGATAATCATCCAATAGAGTTTTTGGATGTGGAGCTTGATTATCTTCTTGATTAAAAGGTATTGTTTCATCTGCGTTTAGATCCCAATCCTTGACGGGGGTGTGTGGGGCGGCTTCCCCCCAACTATTGAGGCTTGGGGGGTCTAGGGGAGGGAAACTGTATGTTTGGAGGCCCCCCTAGCGGGGGTTTAGAGGAAGAACCCACGAAGCTAAAAATAGATGGAAAATTTTCTTGTAAAATATTGTAATTTCATAGTCAATCTATGCTTTTCATTAGGAAGATGATTTGAAGGTAGAAGTTATGTTTAATTTAGGGTTTTTTTCCCTAGGAAGAAAACCCTCAATTTATATGAGAGAATTGTATTGCGATTGTGTATTATTATTTTGAGAAAGAGAGAGAGAGAGGTGGCTTTGTGAGAGTGAAGAGGTAATTACAATAGATTTGTTGTAGATTGTATCTCTATGTTTTATTGGATAATATAAAAGGAATGATTGACTGTTTCTCCATGGACATAACCCGAATTGAGTGAACCACGTATATCTATGTCTCTCTTTTTTATACATTTTTGTATTTGTGTTTCTACAATATTTTATGTATTTCATTACTTTGTTAATTAGTTTATAACAACTGGTATTAAAGTTGAAGGTGTATTTTGTTGATAAATTTGCAAGAAAGAAGGGTTCCTGGTTAGAGTGGGAGAAATGGTGGAAGATGGTTGGGTTAGGGTTGAGAAATTTAATGGCCAAAACTACTAGCTATGGAAGATGCATATGGAATATTATATGTATAAAAAAATATGTATCTACCATTGAGAGGAAAATAAATAATCTGAAGAGAATGAAAGACGCAGAATATGATATTCTCAATAAAAAGGCACTAGGAACAATATGACTGTGTCTAGCAGCGTGGGTGGAATTGAACATTTCCAAGGAAATGACAACAAAAGGTTTAATGACGACATTTGCCAAACTATATACAAAACCCTCCGCCTCAAATAAGGTGTTTCTTAGGAAGCATCTATTTAATATGAAGATGTCAGAAGGTGGCTTTGTTGCTGACCATTTAAATGAATTTAACATGGTTATTAGACAGTTAAATTTTGTAGGGGTAAATTTTGATGATGAAGTTAGTGCTTTGCTATTTCTATGCTCATTGCCATAAAGTTGGAATGGATTAGTTATGGATATTAGTAACTCTATCCCTGGATCGAGTACTTTAAAGTTTGACGGTGTTGTTGGTGCTATCCTTAGTGAGGAAATGCGACAATAAAACTCTGGTGAGATATTAGGTAATGCTTTAATTACAGAGACTAGGGGAAGAAAAATGGAAAGAGGAAGGAGTCCAGGAAATTGCAATAAGTCATGAAAAGGAAGATCCAAATCCAGATCAGACATAGTGTACTGGAAATGTGGGAAGAAATGACCGCAAATATCAGAAGGTGATGCAAGTGCATCTAACATGGGTTAATTGTTTACTAGAGGAGTTAGTTTACAAAGTTAGGATTTAATTAATTACTGTATTTTTCTATAGTTTTTAAGAGAGAATAAAAATTATTGTAAATAGGAGAAGATTCAAGAGTATTGTGAAAGGTTCGAGAGGATTATGGATTAGTTAGCTCTTATCTAGGGATAAGAGATTAGATGAGAGATTTTTTGGATTATGAGAGATATTTTGGGAGTTAGTTTAAGGATCTAGAACCTAATTGAGTTCTAATCCATTTGTATAAATTGAGAAGAGCCTATGAGGCATGCATGTATGTATTGTGTGAGTGACTGTGAGGAATGAGAGGACATAAATAGGCCATGATATTTCTTGTAAATATTTTCTTTATTAATTAATCATTTGTTGAAGATTTTTATGTGCATATGCCTAGCATAAGTTTCAATTCAATTATGTGTTGTTGTGAAGACCCTTTGATTAGATGCTATTTGTACGCATGTCAAATTTTGATATCAGAGCTAAAGGTTAGAGTTGAGTTTGTGATTTCATTGAGTTCCTTCTATGATAAATCGTTGCATTGAGTTTGATGTCTTCCTAATTATGGATATTTCAGTTCGATTTTAATAAGTGGAGAGACATGTGAGTCAAAACATGAATGGAAAATTCTAATGTTGGATGAGAGAGAATGAGTGAAAGTAATACTAAATGAGTCAAATTTTTTTAGTTATTTGGTCAAAAGTTGTGTGGAGGTAGTTTTACAAATTTGTTTGTGTCAAATTAAAGTTATGGTAAAAAGTGTCCACATCTATAAAAAAGAGTGAAAAAAAGGTATTTTTTTGGAATATAAAGGTGGAAGGTTAGTATGTAATAGAGATTTATTAAAGTTCTAGTTACTTAAAAGAAAAATAGAATAGAAGAAAGTCATGAAAATCTCAAGCTGGGTCAAGTCATGAGTTTTAAAGTCGAGTTATAAAGGAGGTTATGAATGCTCAAATGAAAAAAGGTTTTTTGTAAAAGTTGAGTTGAAGTGAGAAAGTCTCTCAATGTAAAATTGTAAAGTTGAATTCATAAAATCCATTTGAATTTGTTAACTTGGGTGCATTTTCAGTTATACCCGACACCCAAAGTCCACTAATGCAGAATTGATGTAAAAATCTAGAGTCAAAAGGAAGTTTAGAATCAAGTCAAAAGTGCCATTGATTGTAATGGGTGCATGATCGGCGGAGCCCGACACCCAAAGTCTAGTCAAAGTTTTGTAAGGAAAATTTGAAGAGATACTGCAGTTGTTTGCAGCAAAAGGAAGAAGAGGAGAAAGAAGTCCTGAGGAGTAAGTTTTAAGTGAAAAGAACCATTGACCAAGTTTAGAGGAGATAACTTGGTAAAGTGATTCAATTTCAGGTTACAGTGAACAAGGTGAAGTTCACGAAAGGAGAAGAAAATGAAGATAGAGATTCTAGAGAAAGGCCACAATAATTTCATAATGGTTGACATTAGTGATGAAGAGAAAGAGATTTTTGAATTAAAATAATGAGTTGATGTGGTAATGGAGTTGTTACAAAGGCATAGACACAGATGGGTAATAAATTGAATAATTAAATGGCTAATTAAACAATTGATGGAAATAATACTAAAGCACAAACTGAGAGTTTTAGACACAGAGAAACTCCAAACAAATATATACATTTGTGAACCAGAGAAAGGACCATTGCTGGGACAATCATTGAAGACTATTGTGCGGATTGAAAAGAGGCTAGAACAACCCGAGGATGATGAAAGTATGTATATGGACACCCATAAGACAATTGAAGAAGATGAGGAAGAGTTAGTGGACAACTTGAAGGATTGTATGCTACATAAGGAAGGGATGCAGGAAGTCATAAGAGAGACCTCCAGGTCTCATGATTTTGAAACTAATACTTATTTTATATTTGCAGGTAGCGGAGAATTGCAAGAAACCGAGAGTAAGTGGAAATTAAGAAATCTCAGGAACCATTGGAGGAACATATGCAAGTCTACAAAGGCATAAATACAGAGGTTGTTGCTGCAGAAATGAATTTTTTAGAGGATTGGCTGGACAATACAAAGAAAAATTGTGAAGAAAACTAAATGATGATGGACTGCAACAATTTCATAGAGGATGAGGATGAGGTTTCAATGAAGAAAATGAAACAACAAAGTGGCAGTAATGCGGATGAATTCCAGGAGAAGAGGAAAAGAATGATAGAAGTTGAGTGGTATCCTAGTGAATTCATGGAGGAGAAGAATCATTTTCAACAAAGAATGGGTGATTTTTACCAACAAGAAGACAAGTTGGACATAACAATTGAAGAGATTATAAGATTGATGGTGAAAGTGTCCCAAAAGAGACATATTATAGAAAGGAAAGAAGATGGCGGAAGCTTATTGATGACAATAGAACAAGCATCCATCAACAAGGAGAAGGGAGAATTGCAACATAAAGGTTGGAAACCTGGAAGACAAGAAAGGACAACCACAAAACATCAACAACATAATGGAGTGTGTGATCAACAACAAACTAAAGTTTGGTATCCAGGAGGAGCTTAATAAATTTATGAAGACTGATGGTCGGGAGACCATGAATCCTTTTTACAAAGGGACTTTGATGCAGGTGCATCTAACCTGGGTTAATTTTTTACTAGAGGAGTTAGTTTATAAAGTTAGGATTTAATTGATTATTGTATCTTTCTATAGTTTTTAAGAGAGAATAAAGATTATTGTAAATAGGAGAAGATTCAAGAGTATTATGAAAGGTTTGAGAGGATTATGGATTAGGTAGATCTTATGTGGCGATAATATATTAGATGATATATTTTATGGA
The DNA here is from genome assembly GCA_000404065.3 of Pinus taeda. NCBI lineage: Eukaryota > Viridiplantae > Streptophyta > Pinopsida > Pinales > Pinaceae > Pinus > Pinus taeda. Next base: position 51,593 of record APFE030486931.1, on the reverse strand, counting down.
TTATGAGAGATATTATGGGAGTTAGTTTGGGGATCTAGAACCTACTTGGGTTCTATTCCATTTGTATAAATTGAGGAGAGCCTATGAGGCATGTATATATGTATTTTGTGAGTGAGTGTGAGGAACGAGAAGCCATGATTTCTCCTATAAATATTTTATTTATTAATTAATAATTTGTTTGAGTTTTTTTATGTGCATATGCTTGGCATAAGTTTCAATTTAGTTTTATATGTTTTTGTGAAGACCCTCTGGTTAAATGTTATTTGTACCTCATTTAGAAGGGAAAAGAAGGAGATGGAAAACAAGAGAATAATCATGAAGTGAATGTGACAGGTGATGTGTTGCAAGATTATTTAATTCTTTTGTTAGAAAATATTATTTATGCGTATGTGGTAGATTCAGGGGCCTCATTCCATGCCACACCTGATAGGAAACATTTTGATGACTATGTTCAAGGAGATTTTGGACAGGTTCATCTAGGTGATGATAAACCTTGTAAAATCATTGGAATGGGTAAGTTTTTTAATAAAGAAACATAATGGAAACCAATGGATATTGAAGGAGGTAAGGCATGCTACAGACCTAAAGAAAAATACAAATTCAACAGGGAAGTTGGGAGGTGAAGGCTTTGTAACCACTTTTACAGAAAAATCCTAGAAGGTCACTAAAGGAGCTCTGGTAATAACAAAAGGAGAAAAGATTGGTACATTGTATTTATGCAATAATATTTCTAATTATGTTAATGCTTTAACCTCCGTAGGAGTAGATATAGCACACTGGCATCATAGGCTCAGGCACATGAGTGAGAATGGGATGCAGATTCTTCACTTAAGAAATTTGTTGCCGGGTCTGAAGTATGTTGATTTGGATTTTTGTGAAAATTGTGTTTATGGAAAACAAGAGAGAGTCAGATTTATCAGAGTTGGGAAGGAAAAGAAGGGAAAATAATAAGAGATTGTGCATACAAATGTATGGGGACCTGATCAAGTATCATCTCTCTATGGCTCTCGCTATTATATTACTTTTATTTATGATACAACTAGGAAAACATAGATTTATTGTATTTGAAATAAATATGATGTATTTGATACTTTCAATAAATGTAAAGCTTTAGTTGAGAATGAGAAAGGAAAGAAGTTGAAGTGTCTCAGATTATAAAATGGAGGGGAATAATGCAACAAAGAGTTTGAAAACTACTATTCAGACCATGGAATTCACAAGGAGAAGACAACTCTAGGAAATCCACAAGAAAATGGTATGTCAGAAAGGATGAATAGGACAATCATGGAGCGTGCAAGGTGCATGAGATTGCATTCATGATTTCTCTTGCAATTTTGGGCAGATGTTGTAGATACTATTGTTTATCTAATAAACAGAAGGCCTTCGAGTTCATTGGATGGTGGTATTCCAGAGGAGGCATGGACAGGTAAAAAGGTAAACCACTCATTTTTAAAGACTGTTAGTTGTGAAGCCTTTGTCCACATCAATAAAGAAAATACAGGAAAGCTTGAGGAAAAATCAAAGAAATGTACCTTTATTGGATATGGTGTAAATGATTTTGGTTATCTCTTATATGACTATGAAAATCATAAAATCATTAGGAGTAGAGATGTCATATTTAATGAGAAGCCCTTGTATAAAGATCAAATGTAGGGAAAGAACATGAAAATGAAAACAAAGAATACGCAGTGCTTGATGAGATCACAAAAAAAGTAAAGGTACCCAAAAATCATAATGATAACCAACCATCACAACAACAACAACCAAAACAACAACGTGCACCTCAAACACCTGAAAGTGGTGTTAGAAGATCTACTAGGATAAGTAGACCCCTGAACAATGTTATCCTTCATTATATTATGTATTGTTGACTGATTTTGGTGAACCAAAAAGATATGAAGAAGCAATGCAGGTAGAAACCAGGAAGAAGTGGGGGCAATCCATGGAAGAAGAGATGGACTCCTTGATGCAGAACTAGACTTGGGACTTATTCAAGTTTCCTACTGGTAAAACAACATTTTAGAATAAATGGATTTACAGGTTGAAGGAAAAAGATGGAGGTAAACATAGGTATAATGATAGAATTGTGGTGAAGGGATTTGAACAAAATAAATGTATGTACTTTGATGAATTTTTTTCTCTTGTTGTTAAAATGAATTCAATCAGAACTATTTTAAGTCTAGTGGCAATAGAAGATTTGCATCTTGAGAAGTTAGATGTAAAGACAACCTTTTTCCATGGGGACTGGGAGGAAGAAATATATATGCCATACCCACAAGGGTATGAGGTCAAAGGGAAGGAGAAATCAGTGTGCAAATTGAATAAGATCTTATATGGCTTAAAACAGGTTCCAAGGCAGTGGTATCTAAAATTTGATAGGTTTATGTCTAAATAAGGTTATATTAGATGTTACTCTGACCATTGTGTTTATTTTAAAAGGAAACATGATGGAAAATACATTATATTTCTATTGTATGTAGATGGCATGCTTGTTGTAGGGTATAACATGCAGGGAATAATTGTGCTCAAAGGAAAAATTTCAAATTCATTTGCAATGAAGGATTTGGGTGCTACAAAACAAATCTATGAGAATAACTAGAGACAGGAAAAATCACAAATTAACATTGTCTCAGAGTGAGTACATAGAAAAGGTGTTGGAAAGATTTAATATGTAGAATGCGAAACCAGTTAGTACACATTTGACTATCTATTTCAAATTAAGTAAGGGGATGTGTCCTTAAGAGCCATGAATAGATGTATTATATGTGTAAATTTCCATACACATTAGTTGTGGAAGCATACTGTATGCAATGATCTACACAAGACCTAATATTTCACATGCAGTGGGAGTTATAAGCAGGTATATGAACAATCTGGGAAAAGATCATTGGATGGCTGCAAAGTGGATTCTTAGGTATTTGAGAGGTACCGCAAATCAAGAATTATGTTTTGGAGGTTTAAACATTTCTCTACAGGGATATGTTGATGTAGATATGGCAGGTGACAAAGATAACAAGAGGAGAACCAAAGGGTATGTTTTTACTGTAGGTGGAACAATTGTCAGTTGGTTTTCAAAATTACAAAACATTGTTTCACTTTTAACAATAGAAGTCGAGTATGTTGCTTTTGTAGAGGCTAGTAAGGAAATGATTTGGTTACAAAGGTTTATGCATGATTTGGGAAAGAAGCAGGAGATGAGTAGGTTATATAATGAAAACCAAAGTGTCATTCAACTTGCAAATAAATCAAACTTTCATTTTGAGACTAAAATATACAACTAATGTATCATTTCATATGGTCAATTTTGGATGATGGACAGTTGAAGCTGGAAAAGATACACACTAGATATGTTGACAAAGGTTGTAACCAAGGAGAAATTGAGTTGTTGCTTAGTTTCAAATGGCCTTCAAGAATGATGATTAAAATGAGAAACAACTAGGTCCAAAGTCCAAGCATTGTCCAGAAAGTGAATTAGTGATGGAGTTGATATAATCAGTCTCCAAGTGGGAGATTTTTGGATGTGGAGGCTGATTTTCTTCCTGATTCAGAGGTTTTGTTTTAGTTGCGTTTGGATCCCAATTCTTGATCGGGGGGTGTAGGGGGGATTTCTCCCCACTATTGCTATGTCGGGGGTCTAGGGGTGGAAGATGCATGTTTAGAGCCCCCCATGGTGGGGGTTTGGGGTCAGCGCCCCCAAAGCTAAAAATAGATGAAAAATTGCTTTTTAAAATATTGTAATTTCATAGTCAATATGAGTCGTTCATTAGGCGAATGATCTGACAATAGAATTTATGTTTAATTTAAGGGTTTTTTCCCTAGAAGTCAAACCCTCGGTTTATATGAGGGAATTGTATTGCAAATGTGTATTATTATTCTAAGCGAGAGAGAGACGAGAAGGTTTTGTAAGAGCAAAGAGGAAAATATTGTGGATCTACTATAGGTTGTATCTCTTCATTTTTCTAGATAATATAAAAGGGAGGACTAGCTATTTCTCCATGGACATAGCCCAAATTGGGTGAACCAATGTATATATGTGTCTCTCTTGTTTTATGTATTTCTGTATTTGTGTTTTTGCAATATTTGTGTATTTCATTCCCCGTTAATTAATTTCTAACAAGAGCTCCTTTGGACGTTTCTCTAATTAGCTAAGAATTTATTTCTATCTAAGTGTCCAAACAAACTTTTACTTTGCTATATTTATTTTGATTGCTGAGAAAATCATGGAGGAAAACTTTATCCTTCTTTTTTGTAATGTTATTTAAACAACATTATGACCGTGGGAAAGGGGTTCTATTTTTGGCTGAAAAAGTAAAATTTTCACTATTGTAAAGTTGTTTTCTTAATATAAGTTTTGGACCACACGATTTGATGTTTCAACAAGGTCAAGTAGACATGGTACTACCACTTTAATTTTCTTTCTCATTCTTTCATTGAAATTGTAATAGTTCTTGTTATTGCTTTAATGATTGATGATTGAAATTGGTCACTATTGATCAATTGTTCTTATTTGTATTGAGGCATTAAGATTAAAATATGTGCGTGCATACTACAAATGAATGAAATTCATTTAACTATTTAAATGAATTATTATTTTATTTACTATAGATGATGAACTAATAGATCTATATCTCATGTTTATTGTTGTCTTTTCTATTTCACATATGTAAAATACCTAGGATATATAATATATATATATATATATATATAATTATATTATATTATAATATATAATATATATTATATATTAATGATATAGAAATAGTTTTTTGATCATAATGTTGGCATTGATGTAAAATGGGCAAGGATGGAATATCCATGGTGTGTCAAGTTTAGAGGGAGTCCTATTGTTACTGCATTATTTGGTAGAGAACGATAATAGTAACAAGATAATTAAATAAGTTGTAAAATATTATAACTGTGATGTTGTGAGTCTCGGGCTTTGAATAAATTTATGCCTCAGGAGATTAACTCAAATTTCTCTGGAAGTGGCATAGTTGGATAATTCTTAGAAAGATTTCAAACAATAAGTTGAAGTTTGAATTTGGCCCTTGGGGGTGAAAGTTATGGATGGTCAAAGTTAGCAGGCCAAAAGTCAACCTAGTGACCTAGCCATTGGTCCCAACAGACTAGTCAGTGTATTGGGGTGCTTAAGTATAGATGGCATAATGGTATTGGTTGCTTCAAACTTAGGAGGGATGATTCTAGGCCACATCACCCCAACATAAAACCTATTGGCACACAAATGGTTGAAAGGTGGTCCCATAGGGACATGTATCCTTGAAGAAACCTTCTTAGGAGAAACCTCCTTGAAAGATATCTCACAAGTCCATATTTAAAAATCCAAATATCCTGATATTTTAGACCCTAGGTTGTGGGGAATAGGTCATATGGGGAAGTGCTTGGAACCAAAGAAATTTTGGCCCTAATTTTTAACAAAGGAATTTGATGAAAAACCAAGGCTTGAGTCCCTCATTCCTCCATACCTTGGACAACATGGAAAAATTAGAACATGATACTTGGCATGATTTTACTAGTTGAAGGAGACACAGGTATTGATGATGTCAACATAGGGTGACATGGCATGTGGCATGAAAATTTGGCATTGTTGGGTGGCCAAGTGTGCCAAAAATGGATGACATGTGGCACCACTCATGGAGTGACACGTGGCATCCTTACAGAGGTGGCATCAACATGGTTGAAATTTCATCCCAATGAAAATATAATTGGTCAAGGTGTGAGTGGCACAGTCCCATGGGGCACATAACCCCGGAAGAAATAACCTCGAAGGTTATCAAAGGAGTGAAATTTAGTTTTCACTAAGAGAATTTTTGTCGAGATTGGTGGAAGAATATGGATGCGAGAGACAAAGGTGAGCCAATAGGTAATGGTAATAGCTTTGTTGCAAGAGGACATGGCAAACATGTAAAATAAATGGATGATATAAAATGATCATAAGTTAAAATTGAACTAGAATTGATTATGCCATTAATGAATAGAATGTTAACTAAAAGTGCTGAAATTGTGAGAACTACTTAAGAAGAATGACTTTAAGACAGTTGATAAAACATACGTAAGATGTAAAATAGAAGTGAAAACAAAAATTACATAGTGATACCAGATAACAAGATTGATTACAGAGTTCGTCCCTGATGGACTACGTCTCTGGGTCTGCTTTTAAGATGGGCGACCATTTTATTAGGATTGAAACCGAAGAGGTCGATTACATAGAAATTTGACCAAACTGAATGTGCACCTAGGCACTTTTGGTCACTGTCATAAGAAATTTCTTTGAAGCAACTTTCTAATGCCTGTCATGGTTCCCAATTCTGACTTCGGATGGTCCTGTTACACTGAAAAAAAAAAACAACCTATATCCCTCTAGAACCTGCACATAAAACTCAAAACCATTCTCCCCTCTTCAATGAGAAAACTTCCTTTTGAAACCCTGTAAGTACACTCTAACCTCCTCAGGCTGAGTTCGGGATGAATGAACAGAAATTTGAGTTTGTTTGGTCTCGGTCTTGTCATGAAATGACACCTAGGGATAAGGTTGCTTAGTCATAGAATCAGTTTTTCACCAAAATACAATTCACAACCCACTTTCGACCTTTTATTAGTAGAAAATCGTTGTCGGTTTGCTAATGGCATAGGATTGGTTGGCAAATAGCATGTTAACAAGCAGTCTAACCATAAGTTTCCACCTTCGTGGTCAACCTCCGGCGATCTCAACTTTCGGTGCGGTGATGTCAATGCATGTGAACACGTCTACCTCCAATCGTCGTGGCTTACCTAATGGTCTTACCCCGACGATTACAACGTGAATACCCGACGATTAACATAACCTCGATAGCTTACCTTGTTTATGCTCACATGGCATAGTTACCACTGCGATTATGGTTAGGTGGACTCCCACTCTGTTATAATCCATTGTTTTGTAACGTTGACTGCCCGACCACTCACATGGCCGCGGTTCTGACACTATCTAAACCCTGTGGTCAGGATTGTGTTTGTAATTTAAATGTTTTGTAATGCATTACATTAGGCTGAGAGGTTAATGGGTTAGACTTAGGGTTATATGCTTGTTTTTGAATTGCTTTTAATACATAGATTTGTAATATGGTCTGGTATGTTTAGAACTTAGGTTTATGGCTTTTGATTGCATGTTTTACCACATTGGTTAATACATGAATTTTTGATAGGTTAATGTATTAGGTTCTAAGGCTTAGGTTTTGATGTTTTCCACCATAGCTTTTAGGGCTAGGTTTATTAACATAATGTCTTAGGTATTTTTACACCACTTGATTTTAGCTGTAAACCCATACACACATCTTTTGTCACAAAGTGACATTCACGACAAACGTCACATGACAACAATTTCGTCGACAACCAAATCCTGCAAAATGGATGACAACCAACATATCGACAACCATGTTCCAAACCATATAACCATGAAAACCATTGATATCACCTAAACAACCTAAACCATAAACAACACTGTTAAAGATAAAGACATCGAACAAAATGCTGACGATGAAATTGAAATTGTGTAACTGATTTGACGAGATCCTCCTAGATCAATCCTCTCCACTTGAAAACTTTTGGACCAAAAAAGTTTGAATTAAAAAAATAGTCGATGAGGGTAGAGCTCTGTCACTTTCCACCTTGCCTTGATGGTGTACCAATACATTCGATCAACCACTTGAAAGTGATGACCTTAATGATGCTGACCATGGCATATTTTGATTTGGTGACCTGTTCCATCCATATGTAGTATGTACAACTTGCGAAGATGGTTAAACAACCTATCATGAACATGGAAATTGAATTCTTTCCACGAAATACCATGAGTTAGTGATTCATAATCATCTTTGAAAACAATCTCTACAGGATATTGTTCAATACTATTGACATGTATTAAAAATCTATATTGTGGAATGACAGAGACAATCAAATACATTTTTTTCATCAAACCAGCTACTTGACTTGACATACTTTCCTAATTCCTGATTGCTAAGTGAACTTGCTGCAATGAACCCATCAAACTGTTAGGTGAAAACTGCTGCAACTTAGTTTGATTTTGAAAGTATTGAATTAGCTGTGGATTTGTTTGAATCACTGTTTCTTAATTTATTAAATGATGTTTCCATTTATTAGCACCTTCCCTTGATGCATAAGTTTCCCTTAGATGTATTGGACACTTTGACACTGCTTTAGAAAAGGCTTTGATATGAAAACAAATAGGCTTCTTCTCCACTTGGAAAGAGGCTTCCAAACTGCTTGAAACATGAAATGGTGACACAATACAAGAGAAATTTAACACTGACTTTCCCCAATACTAATTTGCATCCCTGTAACTGATATTTTCCAAACTTGGATTGAATTGATTCATTCTGACATTAGGAAGAGAAGCTTTAGGCATCAACTGTAATTCATATTGTATTCCCTATTTATGAGTAAGATGTTTGGTTTCTTTAAATAGAACTGGAAAAGTTTCTACCAATTTGATCAAACTATCTTTAAGTTGAGACTCATAACTTGAACAAACATCCTGTTGGTTCTTATGTTGTTCCATTACACACATGATTATAAATCATTTATTTGAACTTATTAATCACTTCATTTGATTAGAAATAATATTCAAGTGATTTTTGTTTTGATGTGCCTTGACAATAAATCAACCCCATCTTTCTTAAGGTGATATTTATGCTCTCTCTTATAAAATATTGCATCACAATCATAAAGATAAGGACTTCCTAAGACAACTCCACATATGTCTACTGGAACCACATCTAATTCAACTTCATCAACGTAATTAGCTGTAATGGAAAAACTTAATCGACACTATTTTGTGACTTTTATCTGAGTTGATTTATTTAGCCATCCTAATGGGTAAGGTCTTGGATGATTTCGTGTCTCCAAACCCAAATTCTTAACTAATATTCAGATATTAAATTGGCCTATGATCCACTGCCAAACATTATATCTATCTTTGTGTGCTTAGAAGTTATGCTTATGTTAAACAATTCAACTCTTTTATCCTCATTTGAAGGATTTATGTCTGATGAAGATGCAATAATACTCGAACTTGAACCAGTGTCAAAAGTTTTACCTATCGTAACTAGGGCAGTTATCCTCCTTTCATCACCTGAATCTAAACCTAGATCTTGCTGGATTGCTACAATTTCTTTCTTTTCAACCTTCTCCTTAAGGAAATTTTTGGGCTTAAGTTCTGGATGAAGTTTCCAACACTTAGATTCATCATGACCAATTCTTTGGCAATGAGAACAAGTAGGTCTTTCCTTCTGAGTTTTCATTGATTTCTTTCTCTTTGAATTGTTCTTCCCTTTACTATCATTGGAATCTTTGATTTCCAACTCTTTGGATGATTGCGATGAAAACCTAAATGGTCTGCCACCTAATTCAATATGTATGCCTTGAACACACACTTCCTTAAAATCATCAAGATTAAACATCAATAAAGTATGCTACAAATATGAATGTAAACTACTGATGTATTTTAATAAAGTTTCACATGTATCCAATGAAATACCAAGCGCCAATGCTTTCTTTCTGAACTCCTGAGTAATATCCTGAACGCTCTTCCCTTTACCTTGCCTCAAGTGCTGCCAATCAATAACAACTTGTTGCATGTATCCTAAATGATAGAATTGTTTTCTAAGAGATTTTAAAAACTTAGACCATGAAGAGATGACTTTACCTGTCCGCTTTACATTTATTTGAGTTTTACTTTCCCACCAGATTAAAGCTTTTCTCCCCATTCTAAGTGTAGCTAACTGAATTTTTGTTTTATCATGAGAGATGTTATCAATACAAAATACACTTCTAACTGCTTAATCTAGTTATCTAACTTTTTAGGATTCATTTCACCATCATTAATAGGTAATTCAAATTTTATATCAAGTTTCAAAAGAGATGTTTTCTTAGGTTTCTTTTCTGTTTCAGATTCTGCATTGGAAGAAGAAGAAGAAGAAGATGATGATGGAGATGATGGAGGTGAAGGTGTTTTATCATTTTTTCCTTTACCTTTGTCCTTCTTCGATGTCTTTGAAGAAGAAGCTACATCTCTCGCTTTCTTGTCTTCGTACAGTTCTCCCAACATTTGATGCATAGTCAAGAATGCTTGCTAAAACTGTTCCTCACTCATCTTAGTTTCTAGATTTTCACCTGCATCAGATCCTGTCATGGTTGACTTATGAATGACTCTTTGCTTTCCAATCTCTGGATCAATCTGCTCAAGGATTCCTTTTCCATGTTGCGACTTTGAACTGGTTAACATTCAATGGAAAATTCTACAAACACAACCTACTATGATACCAAATTATATGATCTGAGATGATCATAAGTTAAAACTGAAGTAGAATTGATTATGCCATTAATGAATAGAATGTTAACTGAAAGTGCTGAAATCATGAGAAATTCTTGAGAAGAATGACTTTATGACAGCTAATAAAACATAAGTAAGATGAAAAACAGAAGTGAAAACAACAAATACATAGCAATACCAGACAACAAGATTGATTACGGAGTTCGTCCTTGATGGACTACGTCTCTGGGTTGTATTTCAAGATGGGCAGCCGCTTTATTAGGATTGAAACGTAAGAGGTCGATTACACATAAATTTAACCAAACTGAATGTGCATGCAAGAACTTCTAGTCATTTTCATAAGAAATCTCTCTAAACCAGCTTTCTAATGGCTGTCATGGTTCCCAATTCTAACTTCGAATATTCCTGTTACATTGAAAACAGAACACCCTATATCCCTATAGAACCTGCACATGAAACTCAAAACCACTCTCCCCTCTTCAATGAGCAAAACTGCCTTTTAAAACCCTGCAAGTACACTTTAACCTCCTCAAGCTAAGTTTGGGATGAACGAGCTGCAATTTGGGTTTGTTTGGTCTCGGTCTTATCATGAAATGACGCCTAGGGATAAGCTTGCTTGGTCATAGAATTAGTTTTTCACCAATACAATTCGCAACCCACTTTCGACCTTATATTAGCAGAAAACTGTTGGCAATTTGCTAACGGCCCGAGATTGGCTGGCGGACAACATGTGAATAGGTGGTCTAACCACGAGTTGCCACCTTCACGGTCAACCTCCGACGGTCTTGGCTTATGGTGCAGTGATGTCAATGCATGTGAACACGTCTACCTTCAACCATCACGACTTACCTAATGGTCTTATCCCGACGGTTCTGGCACGAATACCTGACGGTTAACATAACCCCGACGGGTTACCTTGTAGTTGCTCACATGGCACATTTCCTGCCACGGTTACAGTTAGGTGGACTCCCGCTCGGTTATACTCCATATTTTTGTAACCTTGACTGCCCAACTGCTCACATGGTCTAAACCCCCCAGTTAAGACTGTGTTTATAATTTAAATGTTTTGTAATGCATTACATTAGGCCGAGAGGTTAATGGGTTAGAATTAGGGTTATATGTTTATTTTTGAATTGCTTTCAATACATAGAGTTGTAATATGGTTTGATAGGTCTAGAACTTAGGTTTATGGCTTTTGATTGCATGTTTTACCACATGGTCTAATACATGATTTTTTGATAGGTTAATGTATTAGGTTCTAGGGCTTAGGTTTTGAGGTTTTCCACCATAGCCTTTAGGGTTAGGTTTATTAACATAATGTCTTAGGTATTTTTACACCACTTGATTTTGGTTGTAAACCCATACACACATCTTTTGTCACAAGTGACATTCACGACAAATGTCACATGACGACAATTCCGTCGACAACCAAATCCTACAAAATGGATGACAACCAACATGTCGACAACCAGGTTCTAAACCATATCACCATGAAAACCATTGATATCACCTAAACAACCTGAACCATAAACAACATTATCGAAGCTGAAGACATTGAACTGAACGCTGATGATGAAATTGAATCTGTGTAACTGATCTGATGAGATGCTCCTGGATCAATGGAAATCTAATTGGTCCGTGTGTTAGGGAGTGGTCCCCATGAGACACATCACCTTAGAAGAAACATAATATCAAAAGAAACATTCTCAGTGAGAATCAAAGGTTCTCCAATAAGTTTTTTTCTAAGAAAAAGGACTGAGAAATAAGCACCATGACACAATTCTACAAGGACATGAAGACCACATGCACACAAGTTTTGTGAACATACGTTAACCACTTAGGGCTATGGTGAAAAGTCGCTGAGTAGGCAATCTAGTGATAGATTCATGTGTTAATGCGAACAAACTCTTAAGGAAATATTTCATTGAGAAACACCATGGGTATGTGTTAAAAAAAGGCTCGAGGAATTAGCGCCATGAGCATATGAAGCTTGAATGGGTTGGAAACTATTTTGGCCTATGTGCTATATTTGATATCTATGCCATGTCTTCAAGCTCTATTTATTTGGATTATGTACGAAATGAATGGGTTGATAGACATTTGGTGTGGATGGTGTAAATGTACAGGTTGTTGTTGTTAATGGATTCAATGGTGATTTCCTGGAGAACTAGATCAAGGCAACAAGGACCATGATCTTACTGCATTAATTAATGGATCCTAGCTCAACAAGAAAAAGTAAATCTTGCTACTTGAATTGATTGTGACTACAAAGGGCTAAGGACAAAGGAAATGAGGACCATGATCTACAAGAGAGTGTTAATGAAGATCAGACTGTAAAGTTCATATTAGCATGCTATATTACATCTCTCGAGCAATTGAAGAGCCATGTCGGTTATACAAGTAAAATTTAATGGTGGAACTCTCTAAGTGTGAAATAGGACTGAGAATTAATTCTAAACATGAAAAAACCTCTAGAGTCCATTCTCAAATTTATTATAGCTGCAACAACTGTATAATTAAAGCTCTAATTGCATGCAATCAGATTTATAGAGCATTAAAAAGCTACAATTGAGACCATGTATGTGCCTGTTGGTTGAGTAAATTGAGCCCATACTCATGTTCTTAATTGAATATCAACGTGCCATACTACATGGAGGGTGTGATAATTAATAAGCTAACCAATTGTATTGTTCTATGAGTTTCTGGAAAACAAAATATCAGAAACACTAAGGGCAAGTTATGTAGAGTTGTATAGGTGTGGTTTGTGCAAGTGTTCTCTGAGTGTGGGTATGTTGGTGTGAGAGGATATGCGTGTGTGTGAGAAGAATTGAGGGCTAAGAGATCCTATTTGTTTAGCCTCATTGAGGTTCAAGAGTAGTACCAATGGATTAGTGAGGTGTGCAGTGGAGAGTGAGGCTACAAAGTAGAGAGGAAGGAGTTGTGTGTGATAGTAGGTCAACCTCTTTATATTAGTATGTAATAGAAGTAGGCCTCTATTACTCAATTTGAAAATTTTATGAAAAGTAGGAAAATTGGTTGAAGCAGGTTGTGGCTTGCATTTATAAAGAGGTTGGAGCCTCCTGAAAAATTGTGGCTTCCTATTTTTGAAGGGGTCGGGGCCTCCTGTGAGTGGGCACTCACAAACAATAATACCAAAAAATTTGGTGGTTTTCTCATTTGTGTTTCCATGTTAACTCCCTCTGATCATAGGTGTATGATTCCCATATTGATGGTGCGTGTGTTCACGTGAATGATTTACATTGTTGTTTATGTACTTTGTTATGAATTCTCACATAAGCAATTGCTAAATAAATTAAAACACTAATTGGATTTAAAATGTATAACTCTCACTAATTACTTATTCACACCCCCTCTCAGTAATTCCTTAAGTCCAACAAGTTTTATATTAATATATCTTGTTTTCATTAGATAATAGTTACATGATTATTTACATTATTTCCTTTTAAAAACATTTAATTCATCATCTGCTATAAGTCTCCATTCATTGGAGCAAACATTTAATTCATCATTTTCTAGATGTTTGATAGCTAGGTATAGGATTGTTATGTTGCATGTTGTTGATGCTTGTTATAAATTAATGTATTATGGTTTTGTGAGATACATCATGTAGAAGGGATCAACATTGAAGAGGTACAAGGCAAGGTAATGAGAATGATAATGCAATACAAACACGTGATGCAAACTGTAACGACAAAGAAACAATAGGAGCAACAAGACATGTCTATTATGTTTTGATGGCCTAGGTATGTTTGTTGATGTATGCTCAGTTGATGATGTGTTGTTGCAGAGATTATTATGTAACAAAGATTAGCTGAAGAGGTGCAAGGCAAGACAATGTGATGCATTGAGTTATGCTATGTTGTAAAGGAGTTGTGATGATTGTTATTTAACTACTTGCATATGTTTATATTGTTATTAAAATGTTCTTACTATATTGTTGATCATTATTATGCTTGATGTCAAGGCATGCCGAGCTGATTTCATAGTTAATGTATGCCCAAATGAATGAGTATTATTATGACTTGGAGGTGAACAACTTGCTTTCATATGTTTTTATTGCATGATTGAGCTAATTAAATATTTATGATGTTGCATATAGCCATAAATGAATCCAACACATTAAATTCATTCCATTACATCTAGGAGAATTAATCAAGGTCATTAATGGGGACTATCAACAAGACTATTTGAACCATAGTGAAATAATGAGAAAAACACAGGTAAAAGAATGGGGATTTTACTTTTGCATCCTAAAGGTGTAGACGTATTTTCTCGCCTACAATTATGGGTTGCAAACACTCTTTCTCCATTGGAAATCTAGGTTGCAACTATTGAAAATGTTGAATCTATACCATTCTAAGTTTGTGTCCATACTTGAATTTGAGGAAAACCAAGAAGTCTTCACCTAGAACTTCTCATGGATGCATTACTTGCTTAATTACACCTTTAAGCACCTTTCCAACCTCTCGTAACACGAAAATGAATTAGTCAAATAATCAATACAATGTGTGAAAGCGTATCATTAGTACTAGGTTGACATCAATGTCAACATAATGCCATAATACCAAAAATATACACCTTCAGAATTATGGCAACATCCTGTAGACACCTAACCATATGAACTTTCTCTTTCCTCGTTTGATGTCAATGGAAAAGGGCACATAACTCTTTGACTACTATGTTGAAAAAGTTTATAATGAAGCACTAAGTTGTTGCAATCAACTACAATATACCAGTAAATTAGCATTAGAGACCAAACCAACAACATGCCAACATATTCTAACCAATAACATCTCACCAATGCATTCACTCACACTCAGCTCTAACAACAATAGAAAATACATGGCAGCTATAATAATAGCATGAAAGTACAAGGCCTATACATAAAACCCTAGTTGCACATCAACTCTCAACATATCAAGCTTTGGCTCAATAATAAATCTCCTAATCAATATTAACACTATATCATCAGTGTGAGGCTCAACAACTTACAACTATAGTCTTTCTTGCAGCACAAGCCCTAGCTTTGGACAATAAGTTAGCAAGCAGAAAAAATAAAACATTTTCTATATCATCATCATGTACTCAAACATCAATAATCTATAACAATTCCATACTCTTATAGAAATAGTACTTAATACACAGTCCATGTATGAAAGATTCTAACCCTAAGAAACTCAATACTCTGACCTGTACTCAACTTTACATTGCTTGGTAGAAATACATGGAATCAATAAGCAATAATATGTTCTCTACATAGCAATATAAATACAAGTATTTTCCTCTCAGATGTATTGACATCAAGTGCATCAACAAAATACAAAACTAATAAACCCTAACACCATACCTCATGATAGTACATTGGAAATACTATAACAGTACAATGGAATTACTATGAAAATACATGACACATGATAACACATGGAAAACATATATATAGACTCATTGCAACATCTCAGCCATAATCTAAGTGCTTGGGGACATTACAAGATACAAAGAAGCTTCAACAACCCTCCTCTATCAATACACAATTTAGGATAGAAACTCTTTAACACACATGCTGACATCACTAGCCCTTCCTTCATGTGTGAGGATTATCTAACAAATTACAATCATTGACGGTGATTTTAAAAACCTTCAATCCGACTAATAGAGTGCTCAATAGCATTTGTACTTAGACATCTGAAGGATCATCATTGACATTCATCATTCTCTCTATGAACATATGCTTATCCACATGGAACATTGATAATCCCTACAATAAACCAATGTTAGATAAACCAATAGAAAATCATGAATAACTCCTCGAGCTATGTATTTTCCATTTCTGCCAACAAGGGGTCATAATGTCAAAAATCAATTGTTGATCCATTGAAAGAATTTGATTTGCTGCTCGTGAACATGTGTCATTTCTTCATTGTTTCAAGAACATTATCTTCAAGCCTTGACAATTATCTCCCTGAGGAATTCATGCTCATTGTCATATCATCAACTTTGGACAACTCATCATTCACAAACCTTTTGTCAAAGCTATTATCACCACAATCTTAGTAGATACAACATTAGTAACATAAAATTCTTGCAACATATAACCAACACCAAAAATATAGTCATAAATAAAGCAAACTAACACAAATTTTGGAATCATATATCAATCAATAATAGAAACCCAAAATAATCCTATAACACATTTTGTCATCATATATAGAAATAACTACATCAGTCAAATAGACAAGAGAAAACCTAACTCACACCAAATCGAAGCCTTGAACATGCACCATAAGAATCATATGCTTGGCTACCTTATCTTGAAGAAACACTATTAGGGATTCTCTCCCACTCAGGGAATTCAACACTATATGATTATTGAATCCCAATATTATTTCTTAATGAGAGTTTACATGACAACAAGAAGTTTCTCCAATGATATCAACAAACATACATGCATGAACCAAAAGTTGTCAAACTAAAATAGAGGTAAAACAAAAGTAAAATGCAAACCTTCAAACCTTGTGTATCTCCCCCTAAGCTCATGAACTTGTTCCTATCCTACATATTTGTCTTTGGATTTTAGCTACTTTGACACACAAAATTCTTATGCTATGGTTTCACCTTCAATGGTCCTTTAGGAAATCTCATGATGTTGCCATATTCTCCCCATTATAGCCAAACTAACTAAAATTTTCCATTTAATTATTTTGTTGCACTTTCTTATTCAAAATTTAGTTGGGCTAATTTTTGATCTATGTATCCCCTTATAGATTTATATTCATTATTCTTTGAATGACCTTCTCCTATTAACTATATTTCTTAATGGAATTGGGAAACTTGCAATATTTAGCCATGTGGTCAAGATTGGTGACACATATGACAAATTATATGACTGAGGAAAGGGGGAAATACTTATATCTAATGATATTCCTTATACTGTTTGCATAATTCATATAACCAACAAAATTGTGGCCAAATACATTGCATAGCCATAAAAGGAACTGTTATACCTAACAGTAGATGATCTTCTTTATGGGAGAAATCATCCTTGATTGTTTGATTGAGGGTGCTTCCTTTTTAGTTGCATCTTCTGCTACATATTCTGCTATTGAAATTTGATTTTAATATTCCTACAATTAGTTTCAACATGCCCAAAATTGTGACAACTAAAGCACTCAACATCTCTCAATAAAGTTTCAGAGGATCTTCTTGATGAAAATACTTTTCTTATATCATTTCTTGGTTGTTGATTCTGTTGTTGGATTTATTTCTTCATGCTTCTCTTGCTATTGCTATTTTCTAATTTCACATGAGTAATTTACTTTTCTCGGCCACTTCTTAAGAAAATATTCTTAGCTTCTAACTTTTCACAATGCTTGATCCTTTCTTTGAGTTGGCTATCCATTTCCTTTTTAGTTCTCCTTGCCTCCTCCAACTGGATTTTTAAATTAAAAATTTCTTCTTTAAAATCATGCTCTCTTCCTTCAAGTATATGAATAAGTTTCTTCATATCTCTATTTTCCATTGAGAGCCTCTCTATTTCATTCAATGCTAAATTTATCTTATCTTGGCTTTTGTCTTCATTTTTTGAACCTAATTTCTCCATCTAATGATTAGTTTCATTCACATTTGGGGAATGAATTTCAACTGGCTAATTAACATCTTCAAGAGAATAATATTCACTATTTATATCAATATATGGAAAAGAATATGTATAATAGCCTTCACCTTTGAAATTGAAGAAAAACACAATACCTAATTCACCTTCTTGACCATTAGCAACGTCTAAGTTCATCAAAAAAGGAATTTCTTTTGGATATGGAATATTTCTCCCATGATTGCATCCCTTCCTCTTTCTGAGAAAACTTCTTCTTACTTTTCCCTTTATTAGACATGTATCCTCGATCTACCCTCTAATGGTCAAGCTGCACTTCAGGGAACCTACTTTGATACCAGTTGTTGGTAATCAGGTCACTATTAAGAGTGGGAGAGGGGGGGTGGAGTGAATAAGTAGTGAGCCTATTTATACAATTTAGCCAATGTAATATTCATTAAACATTCACCATCATTTTATGAAGGAAACAACGTAAATACAGATAAATGCACCATGAAAATCACACATGAGACATTGATGTTTCTGGCGGAAAAAATCAAGGGGAGAAAAACCACCCTACTACTCTACTTCTCCCTTATTTTATTAATACTATACAATTTCTTTACATTGGTTTACTGGCCTCTATCAACTAGGAAGCCCCAACTCGTGTATCCAACTTAGTATGTTAATCATAGTAAATTAGAATACATGACTCAAGAATGCACATCCTTGATACTTATCCAATCCACCATTCTCCCTACTAGTGTTCATGCACTAGGCATACAATTATTTGTCCTAGACATAGTACATGACATATAGATAGCATGGTATCCACCTTCACTTCCTCTCAACTAGGGAGGAGATATCCACAAGTCCAATCTTGTCTTTTAAATACTAAAGCTTCCTATTAGGACATGACTTAGTTAATATATCTACTACCTATTCGTTAGTAGATATGTATCGTAGCTTCATGACTCCATCTTGCACCATGTTTTGAATGTAGTGATATTTGGTATTAATGTGCTTCATCCTTGCAAGGAAAACATGGTTTGCTATCATCTTTATGTAGTTTTGGTTGTCACAACATATGATGGTTGAATCTAGAGGTGCTTCAAACAAATCAATAAGCAACTTTTGAAGCCAAATTACTTCATGAATAACTTCACTAGTTTCTATATATTCAACTTCAATATTACTCAATGCAATTGAGTATTTTTTCTTCTTATCCATGAAACCATAGTGGATCCAAAACAAAACATCCACCTATAGTATTGTTTCCATCTGCATCAATACTTGCCCAATGCTAACTTGTGTAGCCCAATAACTAGATCTCATTTCCTGTAGTGTATCTCAAACAATGATGTATGGTCCCATGGATATATCTTAAGATGTGTTTAGCTATTATCAAATGTTCATGTCTAGACTCCATATGAAACTAGCCAAGTGTATTTATTGCAAAACATATATCTGGATGAGTGTTCACAAGGTACATCATAGAACCAATTAGTTTTTGGTAAGATGCTGGATCAACAAAACTTAATTCTAAACTCCTTAGCTTCTTCAAGTTAGTGATCATAGGTGTTTTCATGGGTTTAATATCCATCATCCCAAATTTCTATAGAATCTTGATCACAAACTTTCCTTGATCAAGATAAACCTTGTTGTTTTTCTTCCAAAAATTGAGTCCCAGGTAATAGTGCATTAGTCCAAGATATTTCATACCATTTTTTGTTGCCAATTCCTTCTTACATTGACAAATATTATGCTTCACACCTGTTATCAGTAAGTCATCCACATAAAGTAATATAATCACAAGATCATTCTTTACTACCTTGATGTAGAGGTTCAGATCTGTAGTTCTTTAGACGAAATCAAGGCTTATTATATAAGCATCCATTCTAGCATACAATGCTCTAAGAGATCATTTTAAGCCATATAGAGCCTTATTTAACCTACAAACATGATTTTTTTCCATTCACTCCAAATCCTTGAGATTTCTTAATGTAAACTTCTTCATCATTTGTGCCATTTAGAAAAGTTATCTTTACAACCATTGATGTATATTCCATCCCATGGAAGTAGAGATGAGAGATTTAATAGTTGTGTACCTAGATGTAGAAGCAAAGGTTTCATCATAGTCAATTCCTTCTTGTTAAGAGAATCCTCTAGCCAGAAATATTTCCTTGTATTTGTCAGTACTCCCATCAACTATGTGCTTAATTTTGTACATCCACTTGGAAGTTACAATTGGTTTATCCTTTGGTCTAGGAATGATTTCCCAAACATCATTTTTCATTATTGATTGGTATTATTCTAACGTTGTATTCTTCCATACTTTATGTTTTGTTGTCTTTTTGTAAGAAGTAGGTTTTTCTTCGATGCGTTTGGCCATATATGCATCATAACTTGAATATCTTTTGGGTTTCATTCTTTCTATAAATGTTCCTTTTGTTTTTGCATGTCCTTTGGCTTCTTGTAGATTTAATCTTAACCAAGGTGTATTTTTCGAGTTCTTGGAATGATGACAGGTTGTATAGATTCTCTTGGTCCTTATGGTTCTTCATAATAATCAATTGTAGCTTTCAGAGGATTGTATTTCCTTGGACTCTCTTCATTGGGAAATATACATCCTTCTTCTTCATCAAAATCAATGAGGATATCCTTAGACTTCTTGTATGAAATGCCTTCATTGAATGTGACATATTTTCTTACTTCAATACCACATTATTCTTTGATGTAGATTATACATGCTTTGGATGATGTGTTATATCCAACAAAGATTCCTTTCATAATTGTAGCGTCCAATTTCTACCTCTTGTCCTTGGGAATATGAATGTAGACAGGACATCCAAAATTTTTGAGGGAATCAACATTAGGATTATTTCTTGTAAATTCTTCTTTCAAGGTCATGTTGTCAAGTATTCTATGAGGAATTATATTTTGAATGTAAATTGTTGTCATAGATGCTTATCCTCATAATAATTTGGGAAGGTATTGGTCATGTAGCATGACTCTTACAATTTCTTCAATATATTGATTATTCCTTTTGGCTATAGTATTCTTTTAAGGATTGTAAGGAACTATTAGCTCCATCTTAATCACAACTTAATTACAAAAGGCCACAAGTTCTTTAGATGTATATTCCCCTCCATTATCTGATCTTAGGGTCTTGATATTCTTTTTTGTCATATTCGTCACTTCTGCCTCAATCTCTTGAAAATTTTCAAATACTTCATCTTTAGACTCCAAGAAATATATCCAATTCTTTCTTGAGTGATCATAAATAAATATTACATATCATTGATGACCACTAAGTGATTTTTCTAACTGGGACCACAAACATCAAGCTAGATAAGGTCCAGCATTTACTTGGATCTTGAGTTACTACTTGGGAATGGTTTCTTCACATTTTTTCCAGGGGCATGCCCTTTACAAAATCCTTCATGTTCGTCCTTTGATTAGGGTATCTCTTTAACCATTAGATTCAAGGATGGTAATATTTTTTAATGGAGATGACCATACCTTCTATGTCATAATTCACAAGGCCCATGATGTCCAAATGTACTAAGCTTGAGGAGGAGGAGTTATAAGTCTATAAAACTTCCCTCACAAATCCCAATAGACCTTACATTATCTATACTAGATCCTGCCCAAACAATTACTTTTCCATCGATAAATTCTACCCTATCTCCTTTATCTTCTAAACAAGAAATATAAAGAAAATTATTTTTCAAACCTAGAACATAGAGGATGTTATTGAGATGAATGTTCCTACCAAATTATAGCTCTATGGAGGTAGATCCAATTCCTTTTGATGAATAGTTATTTTTTCCTTCAAGTTCAACTTTGTGAGAAGATATTCCTTTATATAGGGTATTAAGATGTCCATGTTCACCTTCCATATGCCTTGAGGATCAACTATCGATTACCCACATGCTTTCATCTTCAAATGAAACTATAAGTGCAGAGTAGAGACTTTCATCCTTGATTTCGTTAGATAGATTAGAGATGAAGTTGTTGTTATATCCTTTGATGGATTCAAAGAGACTCCTTACAACCTTGAGGCACTCCTTCATGTACCTTGCCATTGAAAAGAGAGAGAAGAGATAGTTGCTACAAAGATGTCTTCAATCAAGAGCACCAACAAACTATGATTTTCAAGCTTCCTTCCTTCACCTTACCTTTGGTACCATGTTGAGAAACAAAGTTCTAGATAGTATAATGATTTATTCCTCTTTCATGATAATTAATTGTGAATATTAGGTATATTCTTATTAATTTTATGTTCTCTTCATCAAGAAATTATACAAAACTTCAAAGAATAAATATCATGAAGAGATAAAGAACACCATAAATTAGGCTCCAATATAGGGGAAAACCCCACAATGGGGAAAACTAAACAATACTTCTCTTACACAATTACATCAAAATGAGATATCCAAGACCCAAGATATTACATATGGCTCTAACTTCACTAAGAGTGGGTTAACCAAACAACAAGATATCATCAACAAATTATCAATAAGTAACTGAGAGGTCATTGCCAAATATACAAAGACATTTTATATTACCCCTGTTGCATGTTATCTTCGAGTATATATTAATATGAAAAGGAATGGCGATAGAGGATCCCCCTATCTCAAACCTCGTGAGGGGTTGAATGCCCTAGTGTGGGAACCATTAAGTGATATTGAATAGAAGGCATATAAATGAGTGATCTAACCCAAGATATCCACTGCCATAAAAAACCAAAGGTGTCCATAACTTGTGCCAGGTATTCCCAACTCATCCTATCATAAGCTTTTGAAAAATATAGCATACCTAGTCTCTTATGTTGTTTCAGGGAATGAACAACCTCATGAGTAATTATAATTCCATTAGCAATTTGTTAGCACTTCATGAAACATAATTTATTCTAGGAAATTAAGTCATTGATCAAAGGCTTTAAACACTTGAATATAACTAAGGAAATTATTTTGTAAATCACATTATAGAGAGTGATGGGTTTTGTTGGCTAGGGGTCCCCCAGGTCTAAGTTTTTCCTGATTCATGTAAAGACTGCATTTTGAGGAGCAAACATGATTACCACAGAGATATAAGAGTTAAAGGGGCATTAGGGCTGGTCAAAGCCCCTTATTTTGTAAAGGTATGGGATTATCTAGAGTATTTTGAGCTCCACCCATGGTTTGTGGACCATGGTATTGTAAGGGTAAAAGAATATACAAAGGGATGTTTTAGCAAGTCTAATAAGAAAAGCTAAGTTGAATGTAATGTTTTGAGTATGTAATTAGGATATATTTTGTATTCAGGTGAAGGGGAAGGCTCCCATAGCTGTGTACACAAAGACATTGGTAAGTCTGTAGCTGTGTGTGCAGGCCCCTACAGCTTTGTGCGCGGGGTCAAAAGATTGTATTTGTGAAGACTTGGAATAATAAAGGAGAATTTTGAGACATATCTATGTATTTTCTTATGTTCATGTAGTTTCTGTGTTTTATCCTATGTATGGTTCATTTTTCATTGCGAAGGTTCAAATACTATTTTATATGATTAATAATACATGGTAGACTAGTTACATGTAGCTCACTAATCTGTTAGGTAGGAAAAAACTTTACAAATGTAATAATAAGGTTAACATTTCATGAAGGTCAGATCAAGCTCTAAACTGATAAAAACCTTACAATCACATTTCATAGTCCCTCTGGATGTAGAAATCTAGTTCTAGCATCCCCCAATATCACCTCGGGTGAGACTTTGGTCTGCACAAGTAGGTTATTGCTCAAAGGGACGGTGGTATAGGGTTTTGGTGGTTAGTGTAGCTAACTCTGAACTTGGGTCTAAGCCCCTAAAGCTAACAAAGGTATATCTATACAGAACAACATGAAATCTTTTTCACATCGTTCACCAATGATTTGCACAAGTGGCTTTCAAATCTAGTTGAAAACGAGCCCTGTAGGAAGCACGACGATCCTATTGTGTGGAACCCAGAGCTGATTAAACGACATCAAGAATCTGAAAAGACGGTTGCAAGATCTGTTGATTACTGGATTGATAGTATCCTTGGAGGCTTCATTACTAAATTCGTAATTGACACAATAATATCCTATAGTGAAGTTGAGCACAAAATTTTCAAAGGTCCATGAGGTTAGTATCTAAATTATTTGAAGCTCTATATTAAGATATTGCTATGTGAAAAGGGTGTTATGCCAATAAGCGAGATTGGACCTACAAGAAACAGAAAAATATTCAGAGTATATCGTGATAAATTTATTGAGGGTGAGTATAGTCCATTATTGGGTGAATCATAAAGTGAAGAAGAAAGGAGCAACCCTAGTATACCTAGAGGTGTGGTGCAGTCAGAAACTCAAGGAAATTATAGGATTCCACACTCGTCCACTCCACCTCCACCTTCGCCTCCACCTCATATATCTACACCTCCACCTCCAACTGCACCTCCACTTCCATCTCCACATCCACCTCCACTATTTGACATGGCTAACCCAATGAAGATGCCTAACTTTAAGGGTCCGGGATCAAAGGATCTTGATCAATTTTGGTTTGTTGTAGAAATTGTGTGGAAAGAGTAGCAGATCAATGATGATGATATGGAGAAAGTGAAAATTGTCACAACACAGCAGGATAGAGCATTATCATGGTATATCAAGTATTGTATGGAAAATCCAATTGCTTCATTAGCTGCAAGGAAGAATGCATTGAACATGGAGTTTAAGAAGCCCAAGTCATAGCCACAGTGTATTGCAGAAATAAAATAAATTAAGAAAGTTGTCAATGAGATTCCCTAGGATGTAGATTAGAGGTCAAAATGTTTGATGGGACAAGCCAACTTCTAGATCTCCGATGAAATGCACAAAGAGTGGTATATAGTTGCACTATTGCCACACCTTAGATTGTCACTATCACAACAAAAGATTGCGACGCAGGCAGAAGCATTGGAAATCACAATGAAGTTAGAAGCTTTGTCGGTACAAGATACTCACATAGGGGTTCAAAAGATATAGTCCCACCTAGCAAGCTTGCATATGGAGCAACAAGAATTGAAGAAGGAAAGGACGTTCGGTTTGAGATGCGCTAAGAAGTATGGTGCCTAAAGTTTAAAAAGGACGGTCGCTATAAGGACCAATGTCCCGTCTATCTTGATTATTTGGCTGGTGGAGGTCTCAATCCTTTGAAGACAGAGTCTAGTGCTAGAACAATTATCAGACCAAGTGTATGGTGTAGTATTTGGCGAGTTGCAGGCTAGCACCCGATTGATCACTACTATTTTCTACAAAAATATGTGCAGATGCTGCAACAATTATTTTTTAATTTCTATCGACTAGTAGGACATGATGAGAGACATTGTCAGAGCTATGAATTGATGATAAATCAAACCCTGGGATATAGGATACAAGATGAAGGTCGCACGCACAGAGATAATGGTTCACCTATGATCCGTGGAGGATTCCAAGGCTGGGGACGTGGTCGAAGAGGAGGCATTGGATGAGTTCAGGGTCTGATCATATGCTATAATTTTGGCAAAGATCGACATTATGCATGAGATTGTCAGAATCCCACTCACCCTTCATGTCAGTATTGTAGACAGTTTGATCATATGATAGAATATTGTCCTATTTTAATGGATAAAATGCGAGAAAAGAAGAATCAACAACTTCCACAGAATATAAAATGATGTGATCTAAGTCACGCAAAGATGATCCAAGTATTAATATAGTGAAATAAAGTGGTGTAGCTACCAAAGAAGATAAAATAGAAGGTAAAAAGCCTGTGGCAGATACATGGGTGAGGAAGGCAAGAGAGAAGAATATGGGGTTCAATCTATAGAAGGAAAAGACAATTGTCTTGGAGGTGAAGAAGAGTTTCATGGACCCAGGAGCTTCGACATAAAAGACACAGACACAACTAGTACCAAGGAAGAACTCTCCTGAAGTAGTTACTGCAACAAAGAACCCTGATTCGACTATTTTGAAGTCCTTTCTATAAATGTGTATGAAGTTGCTAAGGGACCAAAAAGTAGTCGAAGGGTTTCAAGAATTGATCAACAATTGTTCTAGTAAAGAGAAGTCACAGCCTGAACAATGCGCAATAAACAAGGTCAACAAAAATAAGAAAAGAACTGGCCAGGAAATCCGATTAACTATGCAGATTGGAAAATTTGAAATGGATCAAGTAATTTTGGACTTGGGATAAGATGCGAATGTATTATCGAAGCAAAGTTGGGAAAAATGGGGTAACCAAAGTTGCAATGGTCACCAATTCAGCTTTTCATGGCCAATCAACAGAAGATTATCTCGATGCGTCGATTGCAAGGCATTGTTTTAAACATTGAAGGAGAAAGCATGATGGTAGATTTTGAAGTTATTGAGATTGTGGATGAAAGTAATCTATATCTGTATTTACTCCGAATAGATTGGGATTTTGTTATGGATTCCATAGTCAATATAAAAAGGATAAGTATGGTATTTGAAAAGAACGTTATGAGGGTCATTGTTCCATTATATCCCTATGAAGGATCACGATATACAAAACCCGTCCATAAAGAATACGGTGATGAAGATATTGACCACATCTATAGGTTAAATATGAGAGACAGGGATTGGTTTAACCCAACATAGATGGAAGGCTAAGCTAGGAGAAGGATAGCTCATTTCCTTCAGACTCAGATGAAGAATTGGAGAATTGGCATAAATATTTTCACGAAGTGTCTACGTTGCAGTGTAATAAACTGACAAAATTCTTTGCTGCATATCAACTGAGGTACGTAATTTTCCATATTATGATGGAATAGGATGAACTTGAAAGGAATGTACTGGAAGAACAATGATTCCAGGTCTTGGATATAGCCTTAACGACTATTCCGGCGCAATGGTGGGGCACACATAAGGATAATATAGGACATTGGAGGG
This sequence comes from Pinus taeda, assembly GCA_000404065.3. Taxonomy (NCBI): domain Eukaryota; kingdom Viridiplantae; phylum Streptophyta; class Pinopsida; order Pinales; family Pinaceae; genus Pinus; species Pinus taeda. Next base: position 24,721 of record APFE030486931.1, on the reverse strand, counting down.
TGTGCCAAAGGTTGATGAGGCTCAAGTTTGTTCATGCAAATGCAAGGATCACCGAGAAGTACAATGGAAAGGATGATCCTCGAGATCACTTATCTTATTGGACTGAGATATAGGGCGAAGAACCTCGACCAAAATGGGACATGTATTTGTTCACACTTTGGATGTGATACCAATGAATTGGTATCTTGAAACATAGCTGCACCATGGTACCACTGATTGGATTGATATGAAGGAAATTTTTATATTGAATTGTAGCTTTGAGGATGGTTTTCAGTGTATATATGATGCTCTTCAAGAAATTAGAGAAGCAATTTTTTGAACACCTAATGAGCGAATGACTTGGGTACAACCCGATCGGAACGTGTAGTTGCAACACACACTTGAACGCTATAATATGACCGTTGAGGAGGGTGAGGAAGATCCATGCAATATTAATATTCCTAAGTTAGAAGGACAACATGAAGTGACAGGACTTGATGTTGAAATATCTGAAGTAACATAGCCTATTAAGACGAGGCAGGTCAACATAGGCTCAAAGGCAGAACCTAAGTTCGTGTGCATAGGAGATTAGGGGATGAAGATATAGTAGGAAAGGTTGTCGAGTCACTGCATGAGTACCAAGAGTTGTTCCCAACGAATTTCATAGAGTTAAAAGGCATCTTGGGAGACTTGGGCATCATGAAAATCACTTTGAAGCTAGATGTGAAGCTTGTAAAACAATGCAGCATATAGGTTCAACCCAAAATACAAGGAGAAGGTGAAGGAGAAACTTGAGAAGATGGTCACAATTGGCATAATTGAACCTGTGGAAGAATCTGACTGGGTGAGTCCAATGGTAGTCTAAGTGAAAAATACTAAGGGAGAAATAAGGATCCATGTCGATTTAAGAAACTTGAATGACGCATGTGTACATGACCTGTTCCCAACACCATTCACATATGGAGTTTTGGAAAATGTGGGAGGACATGAGGCCTACACCTTTACAAATGGGTTTTCCAGGTACCATCAGATTAAGATAGCACTGAAAGATTGGAGTAAGACCACCCATGCTACTAAATGGGGATCCTTTCAATATACAGTCATGTTGTTTGGGTTGACGAATGTACCAGAGATATTTTCTAGAGTTTTCGTCGCATCGTTTAAAGAATTCATTCACATGTTTCTGGGGAATTACTTTGATGAATGGATAGTTTTTGGATCGTTGAAAAAGCATGTATCAAGTATGGCTTGATGTGGATATATGCAAGAAGTATCAAATCTCATTGAACCTGAAGAAAAGTATTTTTTTGTGTACCTTATGGAATTTTACTCGGACATGTTTGTAAGTAAGGGCTAACGGTAGATCCTACAATAAATGATTTTATTATTAATTTGGATCCACCAAAGAATGTGAAGCTATTATGTGAAAATCTTAGACACACTGGATATTATCAAAAATTCATTAAGACATATGTGCAAATCACCGCACTGATGGAGAAATTCTTAAATAAAGATGCCACCTTTTGTTGGGACGATCAGTGTCAAAAGAACCTTGATGTCTTAAAGGGGAAAATGGTCACTGTGCAGATCCTGGTGTTTCTAGATTGGAAGAAGGAGTTCCACATTCATGTGGATGCATCTTCTATAGCTTTGGGAGCTATCTTAGCATAACCAGGGGCGGGGGATCTTGATCACCCCATTTCATTTGCAAGTTGGAAATTTTCTAAGGGGGAGAGGAATTATTCCATGACGGAGCAAGAAGGCTTGGCTATAGTGTAAGCACTACAAAAGTTCAAGCATTACTTTTTAGGTGCACACTTCAAGATGTTCATGGACCATTCGGTGCTAAAATACTTGGTGAACAAGCCTATGTTGGAGGGGAGATTTGCAGATGGCTATTTCTATTCCAAGAATATGATTTTGAAGTAATAGTCAAGCCAAGATGACTAAACGCTATGCCAGATCACCTGTCTAGAATTGAGACCGATGAAGAACCAACCAACATTGAAGAAGGATTGCCTGATGCGCATTTCTCCATAGTAAGGGTTGTTGATGAAAAATTTGTAGATATTATTTACTCTTTTACTACTAGAGCAGCCCCTACAAAGTATAAAATGCAACAGAGGAAAGAAATAGTAGTCAGAGCGACATATTTTTCTTTGATTGCTCGGCATCTGTATAAAATGGGCGTTGATGAAATATTGCGTAGATATGTCATTGAGCATGGAAGACACATTATTTTGGTAGAAGCACATGGTGGTGTCATGGGAGGGCACTACGTAGGAAAAGAAACCATGCAGAATTTTTTGAGGGCATGACTATGGTGGCCCACGATGCATAATGATTCTAAGGACTATTGTAGTGCTTGCGATGTTTACTAGAGAACCGAAAGGCCATCACAGAGAGATGAATTACTGCTAAATCCAGGAGAAAGGGATCACTACACATAAATACTATAGAAGAAAGGGAAAGCACACAAAAATTAAAGAATATGAGCCTTAATCTTACGGCGCTCCCCCTTCAGACGTTTCAAGAGCTACATCAGGGCATCAAAAATGAGCTCAAGGTACAAGAGTAGCGATATCTGTTGGTCATCAACAAAGTCAAAATCAACAACCAAAAGATGTTCAAATAAAATAATAAAGCGATGAAAGATCACAAGGAGGTAGCTGCACATAACCAACAACTAGAAGAGGCCATAACCAAAGTACGCAGTGAGCTCCCAGAGCTCCCGATCCCAATTGAAGTAGCTTCAGTAGAAAAAACTTCAAAAAATGACAGCAGTAGTTAGAGAATTGAAGGAAGAGGTAGGCAAGGTTAAATTTGAATTATAGATGCATATTACAGAACTTCAGATGAATCTACAACCTACAATGCTACCAAAAGTTCTAGAGCAGTGTGAAGCTGCCATAAAAGCTAATATGGCACAGATAGTGGCTGTAATCAAGGAATGTAGTCAATGTTTTGAAGATACAATGGAAGTGTGGGCCTTGTTATAGGAGGAACCACATGTGCAAAAGATTGAAGTGGAAATTAGATAAAAATAATTGCAGTTTGATGAGCTTAAAGAAAATACACAGACCTTAGCGTCTATGCAACGGTTCACCCATCTTTAGGAAGGAACACTTATGTAGGGGTAGATTGATGAGCTATAGAGGAAGGCACATATCATCTCTGTGTGGATTTTTCCTTGGGTAGATGAGGCCTTCTGGATCTCACAGGAAGTAGAGGGAAAATTAAAGAGCATGCAGCAAAAACAAAGGGCAATCAACCTCACAGCAGAAGGGCCAACAAAAAAGAAGCTCATGGATGAAATTCGATAGGCCACCGAGCAATGCACAAGAACACTTCATCCATTAAAATTTGAATATGGTGGCCTGGAAGCAAAGATAGAGGGTGTAATAACTAAGTGACTCGAGGAAAAGTCACATCTTTGTGTTGGGGGTCTATTGGGTAGAGGTTTCCCAGGTCTAAGTTTTGTCTGATTCATGTAAACACTCTGCATTTTGAGGAGCAGAGTGTGACTAGTGCAGAGATATAAGAGTCAAAGTTGATTTAGGGTAGGCCAAATCCCTTTCTTTTGTAAAGGGATGGGATTATCTAGAGTATTTTGAACTCCCCCATGGTTTGTGGACCATGGTATTGCAAGGGTAAAAGAATATATAAAGGGATGTTTTAGCAAGTATAAGAAGAAAAGATAAGTTGAATGTAATGTTTTGAGTTTGTAATTAGGAGATATTTCTATATTCGGGCAAAGGGAAAGGCTACTACAGTTGTGTGCGTGGATACCTTGGTAAGTCTGCAACTGTGTGCACAGGGTCAGAAAGATTGTATCTGTGAAGACTTGGATTAATAAAGAAGAATTTTGAGACATATCTTTGTATTTTCTTATGTTCATGTCGTTTTTTTGTTTTAGCATGTTGATGGTTTGTTTTTCACTGAGAAGGTTCAAATACTGTTTTATGTGATGAATAATACATGGTAGACTAGTTACACACAACTCACAAATCTGTTAAGTAGGAAAATGATTTACGACTATACTAATAAGGTTAATGGTTCATAAAGGTTAGATCAAGCCCTAAACTAATAAAAACCTTACAACCACACTACCTAGTCCCCCTGGATGCAGAAACTTGGTTCTAGCATCCCCCAATATCGCCTTGGTTGAGACAGCGGTCTGTGCAAGCAAGTTGTTGCCGAAAGGGCCGGTGGTATAAGGTTTTGTTGGTTAGAGTAGCTAACTCTAAACTTGGGTCTAAGCCCCTGAGGCCAACAGGTTTAAACCCACTTGGGTTCTGCTTTGGTGATTAAGGTAATAAATGTGGCATTCCATCTTGAACAAAATTTATGAAGATGTCGAGGCTCTTCCACCACAACATGGATGCCCTCTCGTACAAATCACCAACAAGTTTCGAAAACTATGAAGTGAAACCATTAAAGCCTAGGGATTTGTTCTTTTCCATGGACATGACCACCTTCAGAACTTCTTAAAAACATATTTCCTAGGTTAATGCCTCATTTTATCTTAGTTGACTATCTTAGGGATACAAGGCATAATTTTTTTTTTTATAACTTGTTTCCTTGTAGGTTCCAGTTCCATTATTTTTTCCTGATGGTAGTCAATTAATTCATTTTATATCTCTTCATGTTGAAGTAGCCTATACCTATCTTTTTTGTAAGGAAGAATATCCTATTGTGATGTTGGTGCTTGATCATCGATTTATGGAATAATTTAGGTTTTTTCCCCCTCCTTAATACCCCCCAGAATCTTGATTTATGTTTCCATAATGTCTCCTCTTTCTTTCTTATTTATTCCAACCTATTAAGAGTTTTACCTTCTTCTACTACCAATTCTTCTATTTTCCCTTTCGGTACCATCCCTTGGTCTATTTCTTGCATCTGGGCTTCCAATACTTGTTTTTCTTCTATTATATAACCATATTCCTTTTTTTATTCTAATCTCTAATTCTAACTTTGAGTTCCTTCAAATTTAGTTGGAATGTATGCCTTTTTCTTGTCCCACTAGACTCAATTCCCCCCCACCATTCTTTTTCCCTATCTACAAAATTGGGGTCCTAAAGCCATAAGATTTCAAATCTAGAGGAGTCATTTTTTGGGGATTCTTTAGATCAATATCTAATCATACTAGCCAATGATCCAAACCCATGCATGGGAGGGTGGTAGCTTCAACAAATATATATTTACCCATTAAATCCTCATATACCAAAAACCTATTTAGAGCATTGCCTACGTAGTGTTTTCTACCTCTATGATTATTCCAGGTGTATATTCCATTTTTTTCTTCTGTGTCCACTAGTCTCAGGTCCTGGATTGTCCCAAAAAAATTTGTCTATGAATCAAGCCTTCTTACTTCTTTCTTTCATCCAAAGTTTTGATCAAATTGAAGTCATTTCCAACTATCCATAGTTCATCCTAGAGGTACCTTCTTGTATGATGCAATTTATCGAAAAATGCCCCTTTTCTGTAGGAAGATGAGGGCCATAAACAACAGTAATAAAACCCATTTATTTTGATCCCAAATAACAAAATATCCCTGACAAAATTCTAGGGCATGCCAACTAGTCTTGGAATGAAAATTATAGCAGGTTCCATATAATCATTATCCCTCCCGTTGTACCTCTGGCATCTAAGGTCACAATTCCACCACCTTTACAAATTTTTTCCTCAATCTCATGTTCTTTCTATACTAACCTTGTTTTCTTGTAAAATAAATATCACCAGTTTCTCCTTGTTGATTCTTTTTTGAAAATATCTCATCTTCCCTTTACTATTCACCACTTGGATATTCCATGTAACTAGCTTCATTGGTTAAAATTTTGAGAAATGGAGAACATCTCTAGAAGCACCATCACTTCGCTTGAGTTAATCAAATTTCAACCCATGTTCTATATTACTTCTCTCATAGAGAAATCCTTCCTTTTTTCCTACCTTCTTTGATGCTCTGGTTTTTACCCTTGTCCCTTAGAAATAATGTGCCTATAGAACCACTATTCTATCCCTCACAAAAACAAACTTGACTCTTCCACTCCATATATAATTGATAATACATTTTATTTTGTTCATCTAGTATGGCATTTTGCTCCATATGTGTCAATTCGTAAATTATATTTGTCATAAATTGTTCCTCATTTCTTACAGTTTATTCTTCTTCTTCCAAGGGTAGGGTTGCTTCCTCTATCCTAGTATGTCATTGCTTCCCTGACCCCTCTGGTGAATTTTATAGGCCTTTCCTATTTGGAGTGGGTTTTCCTTAAATAATTTCCATAATTGTCTCCACAACCATGAGATCATTTGGCATCATTATGTCCTCTTCAATATTTTTCAGCACTTCGAAGGAATTTTCTTCAGTGGTTTTCTTCGGTTCATTAAGAGGTTTTTGTGTCTTAGGGTTTCTCCTATTTAACACCCTATTGAAGCCATCAAATGTCCCTCCCATAACTTCCTCTTGTAGCTCATTTTTCCTTAGTGGGAAGTCTTTGAATAAGTGTCCATGTTCATGGCACCTCCGACACCTGAATGGTACATGCTCGTATTCCAATGACTAAGACTAGATATTATCACGATACTCCATTTCTATTGATTCTCGAAGTGGATGTGCTATATTCATGTACATACAAATTGTCATGCATGAAATATGACATCATACTTTGGTTATCTCTAAAAAATTTACAAAATTCCCTATGACATTGCTAATGCCCTCCAAAAATTTTGAGTCCTTAAATTCTACGCAAAGGGAGTAAAGGGAAAACAGAAACTGGTGTAGCTAAAAACTATTCTTTGTCTAGATTAAAAAATTCCTCCCAATTCCTCATGTATCAGCCTGCATTAGTGAGGAAAACTAGGTTTCCTTTGAATACCCTAGTTTTTTCCTCCAAGCTTGAGAAAACTATTTTAAAGAACCCTTTAGGCCCCAATTTCAATTCTACTTGTCCCTTTGATTTCCATTTATGTTGAATCCACCTCTTGATATCCATTTCTATTGGCCACCCTCCAATAAAACTACATATTAAAGCATGATATTTCATGTGTTATTGGTAATTTTCCAGTATGTTTGGAGGGATTACAAATTTAGGGTTAGTAGTTGCTTTCGATAGGCACTAACCCCTTATTTGGGATTCCATTAGGTCCCTAAGATTGGGTTATCACGCTTGTTACTATTTCCTATAAAGTTCCCAAAACCCCCAAATTTACCTATTGATTACATGTCACTACAATTTTGTAGGAGATGATTTCACCTCTCCCCGCAAAACCTCTCATATCTCCCTGTAAGTGTCGGTATACAGTATTTTAATAATGAATTTACCTCAAAATCAGTTACCTTGTACCCATGAGCAACTTGAAATTTGGAATTTTTAACCCTATGTTGCAAAAACCATAGCCCTCAAAACTCTCCTTCTATGTTACATGAGATCTACTCAAAAAGTGCTCCATACTTATACTTTTACATTCAACTTCATCTTAAATACCCATTTACTTCTATTTGGAATTCATCAAGCTGGAAACTCCACAAGATCCAAAACCTCATTCTTGTCTAGGTTGTCTTTAACCATGACCTTTGTATAGAGTTTTTCATCCCCTAAATTCATAGCCTCCCTAATAGTTCTAGGATTATCATTACTAATAAGAAAATGAAAATTGTAATGGAAATCAAGTGGAGCATACATGTTTCATTGCCTTCTTTCTTGAATTAATCTCCTCAATATTTGAGTATTGGGTTGATTCATCATCATTCCATTCACTCTATTTTGTTTGGTTGTTTCTCCCTTCATAGGACTTCTTGTTTGAAAACATATTTGATTTATTTAAATACCACATCTTGTCTATATACAACATTCTTAAGTTCTAGGTTTCAATTCTTATAACCTTTCATACAATCCTTATATCCAACAAAAATGCACTTTTCAACTTTATTATCCATATTAGTCTTATTCTCCTTTAGAACATGTATATAAGAATCATATCCAAATATCCTAAGTCATTTAAGAGATGGTTTCTTACCAATCCATACCTCATGTGGAGCTTTGTCATACATTAATGATTAGGGTGATTTATTTACTATGTAACACAAAATAGCCACTACCTCTTCACAAAATTCATGTCCTAACCTGGAAACATTAAGCATGCTCATTTTTTCCATTAGTTTCATGTTCATCCTTTCAGAAAGCCCATTTTGTTGAGGTGTGTATGGTGTAGCATTTTACCCTGATATACAAAATTGTTTACACAATTCCTTGAAATCATTCTTTCATAATTCCCCATTATTGCTTGTTCTCAATAACTTGCTTTTCTTCTCTGCTTGTTTTTCCACAGGAACCCTAAAATCTATAGATTTTTCAAAGAATTTAGATTTCTTCCTGCTAGTGTGAAATTTTTTGGAAGGTGTACCAAAAACACTTCACTTAAGTCACTAGGTGGAACACGACCCTAACAATAATTTGTGGTTGCTTATGATTCAGATCTGCAATAAAACCTGAAAAAACCTACAACAAAACAACATATACAATCCAAAACAACAAGCAACAATATATATATCCAATGCAATAACCCAAATGGAAAGAATTTTAAAATGAGTAAATATTTTATTGATAACACCAGGTGAAGGAGATCTACAAAAGGGTCTACAAATCCCCCTCCATGGGATGGGTCCTTTGATGTCCTTAATGCTTCAGCAATTGATTCTCTCTCAATGTGTGAAAAACCCAAAACAATGTGGAGAACTCAAATGGGAGCTCAAGTGAAAAGAGACGATAATGGTGACGATGATAATGACCATGGTGAATAATGAATGGAAAACCATCATATTTATAACAAAGCATTGGGTTAATCTCGAAAATGGAGAATGATAAAATAATATTGACCAAATCAAGATCTAACTGTTAGGAATACTTTATTATACTTTTTGGAGAGGGAAAAGATATTCAAAATGGTCAAATATATTTATTTAGGAATAATTAAAAAATAAAATGATTTATAATTAAGGATTAAATTGGTGTCAAATTTGAAATATTATTAAATAGTGATTTAATAATAAAAAATAGTGATTTATTTGGATTATTCCTAGTTGATTTACTAAAATGTGTCAAGGAATACTTATCAACATGATTTAATAGTTATTCCTAGATAAAATTATGATTTATTTAATTATTTTCATGGGGTTTTTTAATTTTAATAAAAAATAATTTAATGAAAATGGTTTACTAAATTACCTCCCATGGTGAAAGTGATTTTACTATGGTAAAATTAATCCTACATGGTGTATTTTGATCCACCTAGTTAGAAATGGCTAGGTGATCATTTTTTGGTGATAATAAATTCCCCCCACCCCCACATCATATGAGTGTTAGGAGCGAATTGTATGACCGAAACCCGTTGTAGGTTACACTTCCATGAGACACCAAAGGGGATTCAGAGAGAGAGAGGCAAGTGAATCAATGCAGTGAAGGAAAAAAATGGAGGGGGTTGAGACCTACTAAGCTGATAGAAGTCTTGTTTTATGTTGGATCACATGATCTCAAATGAGGCAGGGGAGGCATACCCATGCCCGCTGAGATAAATGAGTACAAATAATAATGGTGATACCAACAATGTGGGACTGAGCTACAAAGTACACGATACACGATATGTTGGCATCAATGGGCCATAAAATAATACAATGAATCCCATATACATATGTGACTGGAAAGGCATAGGTCAATACTAAATATAATAACATCTAAGTACATGATACATAATGCCCCTCAAGCTAGCATGGTGAGGGGGGATCACAACCAAAGAAGCCCTGCTGAACAAGAAATGGATCTGAATATCTAAATGGATCATCTGAAGGAGACCTGCATGATGTGGGTGTTGTAAGTGGCGGAAACTGAACCCATCACATCTGTGGAACTACATCTGAGGTTGGATCAATGTTTGCGGACATCTAGGCATGTGGGGGGCTACCTGAAGGGCCACCCCCTCATGACTTTTGGAACATCTCACACATACTCGAGAATCACTGGTATAATCATATAAATCACCAAACCATGAAGTGTATGATTCTTAATCGTGCGATAAGGAGCTAGCTTTGAGCACATGAGAAACAACAAAGTTAAAGGGAAATGATGATTCTCTTTGCTTGATTCGAGGCACCAAACAAAGGTGAAATATGGAACCAAGGTATACTGCCCCCTAGACCACATTTATCAGATAAATGTGTTGAATTTGATAGAAGAGGGCCCACCAGAGTTAAGGCAACAAAGAATCCTTAAAAGGCATGAGGTATCATAATAGAGTGACTGATGGACTGACACTAGGGATGATGATGGAAGAAAACAATATGAGTGGAATATGGATGAATTCCATTGTAAGAGAATAATATGCATGGTTGACATGGCAACGACTGACTCGATTCCAGAGGGGATGGTCAATTACTCATACAAGAGATTTTCAAAGACAGAACAATATAGTTGGAGGTCAAATATGAAAATGATGCGATGGATGTGACACAAAGATGTATGGAACGCTGTAACTGGACTTAAGGGGACTTGAAACAACCTCCATATATGTAAGGGTGACTCATCTTGGATGCTATGAAAAAGGGTGTCTTGATGATTCTTCCACCTGGGGAGGTCCGAAGGGGACCATAAAAACATGAGTAGATGATGGCTATTATGACAAAAATCGACATGTGAGGAAACCAGTGCAAAAATAAAGTGGTACTAGAGTAAGGGTTTCTCAAATGAAGAAATTCGATTTTAATAGGCAGCAAAGCATGACCTCATGGAAAAAATGGCTTCTTGGTGAAGTAACACATTACTAAAAACAAAGGGAGACATATTATAGACCTCTGTGAGAGCTTTCCAATGGTGCTAATAGTCTGTCAAATAGAGCTACATTTTGGTCACAAAGGGTGAAGAAAAAAGTAGGGTTTTTCCTCTAAAAGGGATTTTTTCCCCCAAATCCAATTCATTTTCATAGTGATATGTTGGAGAATTTGGAGAGGAGGATAAGGCCCTAAATCTTGTGGATATTGTAGCAGACAAACTAACCATTGGAATTAGGATTGATGACTTTCAGGTAGGTGGCCTTACTTGTCTAAGGATGGCCTTAGTGCTTCTTCGAAGACTGGTTCCTAGTAAAGAATCAAGGTAAGAAAGGAATACATGAATAATCTACTAGAGAAGGTTTAGGATCATCCCTGGCCAGCAAGTCAAACATGGGGACTAGGTGATTATTGTTGCATCACATAGAGTATATTTTTTGAAGACATGGTATCAAGTATCTATGATATGCAATGTGCATATGGCTTGCCAGAGAGGTCGGTAGGACAAACTATCCAAGGAAAGAGAGGATAATTGACCATACCTAGATCGTTGGGGTCTAGGCTGAGGCTTATGTTGAAAAAGGTGGCTAGGGGTTCCATAATGCCCTCAAGCCTGAGATATTTCCCCTTAACATATGTTGATAGAGGGACTTATCGGGTATGCAAATGTGGGAATGATACCCCTTAGCAGGAGAAGCTTTTGGAGTGCCATGGTGTTCTAAGTGCTCAAATAAGGGATTAAAGCATTCAGTCCTATTGGCACAAGATCCTCCAAAAGATGATGAGGAGATGTAGGGGCATAGGTGCCCCCTAGTTTGGTATGGATGGATGAAGCATGATATGGGCATGCAAAATGGATTTAGAATAGTGGCCTCCAAATACATTTTGATGATGTGGTTCGCCATTTGTTTATGTTATGGATGTATTCTCATGGCAAGAATGGATAAATATAGTTGGAAGAAAGACAATGGTGGATTGTCAATATCACTTAGTACTACATATATGAATCAATGGATTGAATTTCTCGGTTCACATACATGGTGTCACTAAACCAAAGAGTGGCTTTGGATATAATGAACTGATGCTCACCTATACAACATGGTGGTTGAACAAAAAAAATTTCAGAGGGACTGGGTTGTTGATGTAAGATGGATGAATGAGTAAGTGAATCATCCCTAGGTCGATCTTGGGTGATATGGGATTCTAGAGGTTCTTCAAGGTGGGGAAGAATAGTGGTTCTTGAATCAACACTACTAGATGCATTATGAGGGTTGCAGAGAAATGATTCTCCTAGAATTTCAAAAGTGGATACTCCCTTATCTAAACATGGAGTGGAAATGTAAGGGCCACAAGGTGAATGTGGTTCAAATTCATGGGTTTAAATTCCAGGTTTATTGAACCAATCGACCTCACCATGGATGAAGTCTTTGGACTCAACAACATATTTGTTGTGGGTTTGTTGCGGAAGGAAGTACGCACGATTGTGCATATCATCACAAGGATAATTAGGGGTGGTCATGGATTCCATGTTGTCTTCATCAAAATGGAATATGGGGGGACTAGAGGAAGAGAGACCACATGATGAAGAGGATCTACTTGAGGTATCTTCATGAGAGACAAGGTTCACATACACACCGTCAAGGTTGGTAGATAGGTGGTTAGTAGATGTGACATCTACCGATGTTGAGACTGAAGTGTTCATTAAAGAACGTTCAAAAAATCAAAATAGGAGACATCTAGAGAGTCCCAATATATTGATCCCATTGACAATGATAGGTATAGAATAGGAGCGGTACTATCCGTCATCTTGATATCAAGGGGAAGGATCATGATGGGTGCTTGAGAGGCCTCTTCCTCTGACATAGGAGTGGAACCAAAACCTGTAGGTAGAGGAGAGGTGGAATCACTACAAGTGGCCTCTAATTTGTGAAGCACATGAAGTGTATCATGAAAATCTTCGAGACTGGGATAACAATGAGAATAATGGCCATAATTATCACATAAAGAACAAGGGTGATTCATGTGTAATGATTTCTTCTTAGCTGACCTAGGAAAGGCTATATGAACCACAAGAATGTTAGATTCAGAGAAGGTATCAAAGACCACATTCTTGATATGAGGGAGCTCAAGACAATTATTGGTGGCATGACCAACAACATTACACAAATCACATGGAGGAATAGGCTTTGGCAGCTTAGGAGGAGTTGGAGTTGTTAGGGATGCCTTGTCTTTGGTTCCATTTTTCTAGGCTTTTCCCCCTTCTCCAGATGCTCTCACAATAGGAGTAGGTTCCTGTTGAGGTTGATGTTGAACTGAAGCAAAGGTAGGGGTAGGAAAAATAGTTTGGACAATGGTCAAAGCATTGTAAGGTTTGAGTTTATTTGGGGGAGTGTTTGTGGGAGGATCAATGTACCAAACTTGGATCCCCAAGGTAATGTTTGGTAAACTCAACGTAGCCATGGCAAGTGTAGAATAAATGCTAGGGGGTGGAAATAAGAATGGTATCTGACCAGAAGGGTAATGGCCTAGGGGAACTGCTCCAAGATGGTTAAGACCTGGGGGAATGGTTCTAGGTTGAAAAGACTAGGAGAGATACCAACATAAGGAAGGGGACCTTGAGGAATGATACTAGAAGGTTGGGTTGAGTTCTGGATAGTAGGTTGTGAAGGTGCTAGCTGCTGTGAAGGTGCTAGGGTGGCCCATGATGCTCAGAGCATGTAAAAACTGGATGATCTGGGCTTAGAAGGAGTAGGTGGTGGACCATAATAAGCACCAAGCAAGGTGGAATATTTTTATATTCTAGGAGAGACATTGGTGAGGGAAGAGAGTCTTATTTTTGGTCACTGATGAGATATTGGACTATGGTGAAGTCTGAGATTTGGGATCATAGTATGTCAATTGATATATGGTGATGATATTTCCATTATGAGGGAAGCACATCTTACGATGAACCACTAATGCGACAACTGACATAGCATAGGTATAACTACGACCCAAAATGTTTGTTGTAATTTAATGGAGCATTGATGACTTCAATGTCAATAGAGACAGTCTTGCTGGAAATAGTGATAGGACAATTGCGATATAAGCTAAGGGGTTGTGAGGGATAAATGTCCCAAGCATGAAGAGTGATGATGGAAGGAGACATGTTAGGTGAACCATGTTTCTTCCAAACACTAGCAACCATCACACTTGGTGGAGGCACCTTCGTCTATGATACACCGCTAGACAATGGTGTTTCTTATGGACACTGGTATTTGAAATGTAATGGATGAAGCTATGGGAGGATGTTACGAATTATCAATGTCAAAGAAAATTATACGATCATCATGAGGATCCACAACACCCAAAGAAAATAGTAGAGCTTTTGTTAGGACGGGCACGTTTGGATGACTTCTAACATTGACATGGCAAAAGGAGATTGTGCCAAGTCATCTACAATGCTATATGTATGGGTGACTTTATCAGAAGAAGTGTTTCAATGTAATGGATGTTTGGGGATCTTGGGAATAACCTCTACCTTAGGTGGAGGGATCTGTAAGGTACCATTGGAATGCGATAGAGGCTCAATGGAAACTTAAGGTTGGGACTTATTTGCTAACTCAGCAGGTGGCTTGTCATATTGGTGTAATCGAGTCTAGAGGTTGACTTGTGCAGTATTGACCTCATCAGAATTCATCATGAGAATATGAAAATCGTGGTGACTAGATGGTGAGCAACAAGATATACTTGGTGAGAAAAAGGATTGGTAAGCACAGTCAGTTGAGATGAAGCAAGAGGGGGAGGAGCAGCTATGGGTTGCGGTCCTCTAGAAGCAACTGCCTGAGCTTCCCATACTTGATGCACTAGAGGTAAAAGGGGACACTTATGAGTATAATGGCTATATACACTGCAACAAAGACAAGGTTTTTTTGTACAAAGACCCTTGTCTTGCTTGCATTGTCTGCCCTATTACTGGATTGTGGGACTAGGCTAGTTTCGCTAAGGTACATTGGGTGGCGGACCCTGACTACCTTGATTACCTTGATATTTCTGGTTCCAGTTACCTTTCCCCTTATTACTTTTCTTGTGATTAGGGGGATTGGTCATGCTTAGCTAGGCATACACTTGACCTTGTGGAGGAGGTTGTTTTTGTGGTAGAGGTAGAGAAAGTATGGGGGGCTAGGGTGCTGGTTCCAGAGGGGATGGAGTGCTAGACGGTGCATATGAATAATAAGGAGATGGGGAAAAATTGGAATAAATAGGTGGAGAAATAGTTGGCCCTGGCATCTATTGATGCGGATGGGGATATGCATATGACATGCTAGGACCTGGATAAGAGTTGTCATGTGGAAGATTAGGGGAGGGATAAATATAAGAGGAATTGGTCCCTCCCTGAGGTGGACTATAACTCATCAGAGGTAGAGCATATGGTTGAGGGTGTGAAATGGTTCCAATGATACCATCAATGACATGATATGCCCCTGGTGCATTACCATCACCAAGTTGAGGTAGATTAGGGATGACAATATAAACATAACCTGAATAGGCGTAGATCAGATCAAATTTCAAGGCTAATTGGAGTGCATCTTCCTCAGAATAGGGGAAGTGTGAAGCGAAATATTTAGTAATGGGGGAGAAAAGTGATCTAAGCAACCAATCCATATAGACATGGTCTTTGAATTTAGGATCTCTACATACGCTCCTCCTTCTACACGATTCCTCAACATGGTTGGATAGGTGGGTGGTAGAGGTTTGATGGAAATAATTCAATAGTTTGGTACCTATGTCATAATGGATAAGTAACTAGAAATAGGTGAGAAAAGCTTTAGATTTTGGGTTGTGTTATATTCTTTCCATGACTAGCCCACGTAGTTAACTGGGGGGTTAGAAGCGGGGCAGAGCCCCCCCTTTGTTGCGTTGATTGCGTAGTGAGGGAGGGGGTCATAGGAGGTTTGAGGGGTGGAGGTAACTCCACTCTATGGGGTCTAGGGCAGCGCCCTAGAAAATTTTGTTTTTGGACCCTATATTAGGTTGGGCAAGCCTACTTATGGTTTTGTGCATGATTTTTTGCACATGGTTTTGGACGCGATGGTTTTCGATCCATGGTTTTGGACGTGATGGTTTTCGGTCCATGGTATTGGATGCTTCGGCATGTATAAATATGTATCATAACATTGAAAGGAATATAATGAAAAATCAAGCTGGTAGTCCTAGTTTTGGTATCTAGGGGAAGATCTTTGTGAATATGTGTTTTATGTGTTATGCTCTCACATTGTTTATTTTCTATGTTTTAGAATTCATATACAGGTAATTTCTATATGGGGTTAAAACCTACATTTGGTATCAAAGTTGTTTTGGCCTCAAGGGGACGCCTTTGTTGCTGAGGGGTTTTGCTCAGGCATATGGTAGACCCTGTTCAGTGGGAGATTTGTGGGATCGATTCTGGTGGTGAAAGAAGATGGCAAGCAATGGAAAGATAGAGATCAAGAAATTTATGGTCAGAGTTTTGAGTTATGGAAACTCAAGATGGAGGATCTGTTGGTGGATAAATATCAATGGATCACAGTAGATCTAGGTACTAAACCAATGGGAGTGTCCGATGAAGAATGGAAGAAGTTGGATCAGAAGGCTAAGAGCACAATACGATTGTGTGTCTTAGATTGAGTATTGCTAAATGTATCAGCGGAAGCTATGATGAAGGCTTTATGGGACAAGTTAGGGACTTCGTACCAATCTAAGTCTCTAGTGAATAAACTGTTCCTATAGAAAAATCTATATGACCCGAGGATGAAATATGGAGACTCAGTGATAGAAAATATAAATGCATTTAATACTGTGGTAAGTCAGCTATTATCTGTTGATATTAAAATTTCAGATGAAGATACGTGCATCAATTTGTTGTGTTCTCTACCAGATTCGTGGGATAGTCTAGTTCTTGCAATAGGTAGCAATGCAACTACCTTGCAGTTTGATGAAATAGTATTATCCTTCCTGATGGAGGAGATGAGAAGAAAAAATATGGAGAGCCAGAATGGTGATGTCTTATCTGTACGAGGACAGTCCCACAACAAAAAAAATAAAATAAGTCATTGAGTGGAAGATCTAAATCTAGAGGTAGATCTAAATCTCCCGGAAAACCTGTAAAGGTGGTATGCTGGAACCATAGAAAGGAATGGCACTACAAAAAGGACTGTAAACCTAAAGCTCCTGATAAAGGAAAATGATCTGATGATTCTCCTTCTGCAGAGGTGAAAACCACCTCAGATGAAAGTGGGGATGTGTACTTGGCTTCTTCAAGTACACATGTAGATCATGAGGCATGGTTGATTGACTTAGGTGCATCCTTTCACTTCACTCCCCATAGAGAGTGGTTGTGTGAATATGAGAAATATGATGGTGGTGATTTCTTCTTGGGGGATGACAAGAAGGCTAGAATCGTTGGTCGCGGAAAAGTAAAGTTGAAGTCGCAAGGTGGAAGGGTTAGAACACTTCCAAGTGTTCTGCATATTCCTACATTAGCGAGAAATCTGATTTCTATAAGCAAGCTGGATGATGCAGGTGTAAAAATAGTGTTCAAGAAGGATACATTCAAGATGGTTTGAGGGGCACTGATATTGATGCGGGGAGTTTGAATTGGAACTCTGTACAAGATGCAAGGTAGCACTATTGTTGATGGGTGCAATAGTTCTGTGGTTCCTGAAAGTGGAGTAGAAAATCTAGTGGTCTCTGAAGAGAAGACTATCCTGTGGAATCAAAGGCTTGGACATATTGAGCAACTCTATGTGTTCCAGTTTAAAAATTTGTGAAAGGTGAATCACATAGACAATTGGGGTGGATGCTCCGACAAAATAAGTATTGAGAACAAATTTCTTCATAAGTCCAATGGGTGTTGGGAAAGGTTTGTTGATTAGATGGGTGTTTATAGAGTCATGAGATGGAGATCATTATTCCTTTCATATATTTCCATATTATACTCTTTATGTAATGATTTTATTCACAGATAATAAATATATTGAGCAGCGTAGCATCAACATGGGTGGTTTTTGACCTGGAGGGGGTTTTCCACTAGAAAAATATTGTGTCCTTTTCTGCATGTTTATCTGGTTATTTCTCATGGCTCTAATATGTTTTGTTATATGATTTAATATACTAATGGGTTAATGAAGATTGTGTTGTAGTAATTAAAAAGGATTTTAAAAGTTAATGAACACAATCACTACTAATTCACCCCCCCCACCCTCGCCCCTCTCAGTAGTGAATGCATTTCCAACAAAAGGTACTTCAACTAATACTAGAACTAAAGACAAGGAAGGACATTTTTCTTTACCTGGAAAAATATGACAAGGGACACAACTTCTAACCTTGATACCATCTTGAGAAAACAATTTTGGCCAATAAAATTCCAGCTCTCAAAATTTTATGTGCAGTTTATCTCCATGCATAATGTCCTCCACAAACTTCATGAAACTGATCTATCACCCTTGTTGTCTCACTTTTAGTTAGGCATAGTAAAAATATACTCAAAGTATCCTTCCAATAAATATTTTCATTGATTATGCAGTATTTAATAGCCATGAGTTGGAATGATCTAGCTTGATTTCTATTAAATTCAGGAAGACAAAGAAAATTATATAGAAAGTAAACAATGTATTTATACCAATTGGATAAAAGAAATTTTTCATTGATTTTTATAAAAGGATCATGTGATTTCTTCTATGCGACTGAAGTTTGAGAAGGTTGTAGATTCTTCTTTGAGATTAGAGGTTAAAATTGCATCACTAAATTTATACCTAGAATTTTTCAATTAGACTCTATAATAACTTTTGATATTCCTTGAACTTTTACTAATTTTGTTGGCTTGATCTCCAAATCAAATTCTTGTATCTTTGCTATCCATCATATTATTTTTCCACCACTGTTTGGCTGAGCCAATATTGTCTTAACTACATTATTTGGTACATAAGTTGTTATCTTTGAATATAATACATAAGCTATAAAATATTTTAATGCCTGAAGTAGATCATATGCTTACTTTTCTATAATATCATATCTTAGTTTAGCATCTCTCATGACCTTACTAAAAGAGGCAATGGGTTGTTCAAAACTCTCAAGATTCTTTTGTAATAAAATAACAACCAATGTAATATTTGAGGTAAATGAAAATATACTAAATGGTTTTGTGTAATCAGGACTTGCCAACACTGGAGCTTTCATAAGGCATTTCTTAATTTGAGCGAATGACAATCTAGATTGAGCATTCCATTTCACTTCCTAGTATTTATTGAGCATATTAGTTATATCTTTGATTATTTCAGCATAATTTGGTATTAATGTCCTCAAAAAGTTAATCGTGTCTAAGAAAGATTGTATCTCCCTCTTAGTCAAGGGTAGATTGAGCATTTGAATTTCTAACACTCTTTGAGCATCATCTTCATTCCATCTTTTGATACAATATGTCCAAGAAACTTTATAAGTCTAGATTTATTCTGATAATTATGCCCTTCCTTTGAATTGGAGATGGTAGTGGCTCATTCCTTCAAAAACGATACTAAATTTGGTTCTTCAATTCTATTCAATTTACAACCTCCAGGTGAAGGTATGCTCAGAACATAACTCAGCCTCCTAGACAATATATATCGGCCTCTAATAAGAAATTTTAGGACACTTTAAATTTGTGTTTGGAAATGACTAATATGCTAGGGACACTTCCATCTAATAAAAGATCTACCTTTAGAAATTCACCTCTGCGAATTTGGAACTCGGTCTCTAAAATTAAAATTTTAGAAATTTCCAAGGAAATCACGTGAACCTTCTAAAATAATAAACTTATTAGTATTGGATTTATATGCTAGAAAATATTAATAATTTATGGAAACTAAGCTACCTTTATACAAGACATAAGCTTGGTCCCTGTTCACTGATCAAAACAACATTTATATATGAAATCCATCTCTTCCTCAATACACAAAATATGAAATAAACTTGATGAATATAGCTAAAAGAGTAGGATAGAACCACTCGAATCATTGGAAATATGAACTCAACTCTGACAGAGATAACATATGCACAGAAAATAAGCTCAGCCCCTAAGACTGAATGCTTAACCACTCTAAAAACCGATGTTGAATTTCTGAAAAATTGCCAAGGATTATCATGTTCCCTTCCTAGAATATGAGTCTTCAGACTTGTGTCTTTTACTGAAGATGTGTATGACTTCTCGAGGAGGATTTGATCCCCTATATAAGATGAATTCAACTCTCTTATTCATCCCCTTGGTAAAAAAAATCAGTCTTTCCTTCTTAACCTTTGAATACCTCTAAATAATCCACTCTCCTAGCAGAGCAAGTAGCAAGGGAAATGACCAACTCAGTTTTAAAATTTACACAATCTCCTTGTACACATCAAGTCCTGAGTAATGAAAGAAACTTCAAAATTCAACCATCCAAATAAAATAGGAAATGAAATTCGACCTTAGAAGGACGATGCCTAGATATGAAGGATCTCGTTCTAAGAACTACGCTTAGATTTATCTTGACTAATCTAGGAGAATCACACCTAGATGTCCATGCGATTTTGACCTTCCAAACTTGACATAATTTTGCCCATAAGTTTTCTTCCTAAATTAAATAGATTATCCCTCACAGATAAGCCAATCTATTCTTCAAACATGTTTGAATTTTTTCTCTAATTTGAAGGGAATTTAATTGGAATTATTCCCTCTATTCAATATGCTCTTGGCCCCTTCACACTTGAATCTTCGATACATCGACATACTAGATTGACCCAATGCACCTAATTGTTTGACGAGATTAATCTTTTACTTTCTTCCACTATGTTGAGACTCTTCAACCTAGACACAAACCTCTTCCAACCACCAAGATATCCTCCTCATGCAACAACTTCGACCTCAAGCAGCAGCACTTCGACCCAAAAAATGGAAGTAGCAGTAGAAACTAATGAAACCAAATATCTAATGTTAGTATACCTTACATTGGGTGCAAATGTTTCTTCATAATCTATGCCTTCCTTTTGATAGAAACCTCTTGCAAAAAATCTAGCTTTATATTTTTCTATACTTCCATAAACAACATGCTTGATCTTGTAGATTCATTTCGAGGTGACAACCAATTTGTCACTAGGTCTATGAACAGTTTTCCAAACCCCATTTTTCATGATGGATTTATATTCTTCCTGCATTGCCTTCTTCCATACTTCTTGACAAACAACTTCTTCAAATGTAGATGGTTCCACTTCAATCAGTTTTTGCATATATGCAGAATATCCAGAACATCTTTTAGGCCTTTTAATTTCTCTAAAGGTTTCTTTCGTAGCTCCATGTCCTTCAACATCATCAAGAGTATATTTTAACCAAGTTTTCCTCTTCCTTGTGTTTGGTATGATCACAATTTGAATAGACCCACTTGGTCCTTCTTCTTCTTCTTCTTGAATTGTAGATGGATTGTCATGTTATACTTCTTCTTATTCTTTGAATATAGGTATATCTTTTTCATCAAAATCAATAGGAATTTCGTTGGATATTTTGTAGGCATGATTTTCATCAAATATAATGTCCCTAATTACTTCAATATGTCTTCCTTCTTTGATGTATATTCTATATGCCTTTGAGGAGAGACTATATCCAATGAATATCTCTTTGATGCTTGTAGAATCTAAATTCTTTCATTTTTCCTTTGGAATGTGGATATAGGAAGGAATCAAAAAGATTCAGAGATGGTCCACACTTGGTTTCTTCCCTGTGAATGGTTCCCCATGTGTCATATTCTCAGGAATTCTATGAGGACTCCTATTTTCAATATATACCATTGTCATTTCTACATCTCCCCATACAAATTTTGCTAAGTCTTTATCAAGGATAATTGTTCGTGTACCTTCTTCAATTGTCCTGTTGTTTCTTTAAGCCACTTCATTTTATTCGGGATAGTAGGGAAAAATAAGCTCCCTCTTAATTCCTACTTCTTTACAATATACAATGAATTATTTAGAAGTGTATTCCCCATCATTGTCTGATCTCGATGTATTTATTTTTCTTCTGGTTAAGGTTTCCACTTTAGATCTAAAATTCTTACAATTTTCAAATACTTCATCCTTTTTCTTGAGAAGTTAGATCCATGTCTTTCTAGAGTGATCATCAATGAATGTTACATTGTAAATATGAACTCCAAGTGATTTGTTAGACATAGGCTCACACACGTCAGAATGAATAAGGTCTAATATTTCTTTAGACCTTGTTTCACTATTTGAAAATGGTTTTATTGTATGTTTACCCAAAGAGAATTCCTTGCAAACTCTTTCACGATCTTATTTGATATTGGGGATGCCATGAAGTAGTTGATTAAAAGTGGGAATAACCTTGTAGTAAATATGACCATATATTCTATGCCATCGCTTAATGGCATTGATTTCCATATGAACTAGGGCTTGAGGAGGTCGTGTAATGACTCTATGTAAGATTCCTTCGCGAACTCCAATAACCCTCTTTTTATCAATATTTGAATTTCCCCACCAAACCAAGACCTTTCCATCAAAAAAAGAAACTCTATCCCCATTATCTTCTAAGAAAGAAATTGAAAGCAAACTCTTTTCAAACCTGGAACATATAGTATATTGTTGAGATGTAGTTTAGTTCCACTCTCTAGTTTCAAGCATGTTGATCCCAAATATCTAATAGCATAACTTTTGTTGTCTCCCAATTCCACTACATGAGAATATGGTTAATTTCATAGAGTTTGAAGTTGTTTACTTTCCCTTGTATTATGCCTTGATGCTTTACTGTAAATGATCCATGAAGTAACATCATTAAGTGAACTTGTCAGTGCAGCTAAGAATCCTTGACTTTTGACCTTGTTGAATAAGTAGTAGAAGATATTTTTGATCCAACCTCCTGTAGTATTGAATCTTGTTAGGCCAAGAGGTAACTCCTCAAATCAGTTGTGCTTATTCATTAAGATTACTCATGGTTATATACATGAGGGAGTGACTATTGGGTTTCACTTCCTGGTGGCTCCTCATTTTCCATTATTTACTATTTACATTATTTACAAGTGTTTACCCAATCCCCATGATTAGGTGTCAACATTTTCCCCCTTAATATGAAGGGATGTTGGTGAGTCCAAGCATCGTTTTGAATCTTTCAAGATTTTCTGCTAATGGCATAGATGGATTATCTTAGCCCCATCATGATGTCAAATCAGATGGTATTTTGTATTGATGTGCTTCTTTCGATCATGGAAATTTGGGTTCTTGGCCAAATTTATTGTAGAGGTGTTTTCAATAATGAATGTAGTTGAATGTACTTTTTTTACCTGCAAATATTCTAGAATTTTTCCTAAGCCACATAATTTCTTTTGTTGCCTCAGCTACTACCACATATTCTTCCTCTATTGTGGAATCCGTTGGAACTGATTTTTTGTGTGATCTCTAGGAGACAATTCCTTATCCAAGACTCATAGAATAACCTAAAGTAGATATCTCAGTTTCTTTGTCTCCATTGAAGTTTGAATATGAGTATGCAATCAAGCTGAAGTCACCCACCTGTGTATACTTGAGTCCAAAGTCTCTAGTTCTCTTCAAGTACTTTAGAACTCTTTTTGCATGAGACCAATGTCCCTCACAAGGATTTTGCATAAACTGTTATGAAACCAACTCACAAAAAGATAGAAAAGATAGATCAATGACTTAAAAATCAACCTCTTCAAGGAGGCAATCTCCTTTACATTACACAAATGAACAATTCTTGGATGATACAAATGATAAGACCTCCTTTCTATATATAGGATTCTAAGGGGTCCCAATTTTTGGCATTATGACACAGGTTTGGAGCTATGGCACAGGTGTTGTCCTTGATGGAAACCTTCTTTGGTAACAGATCTCAGTTCAGGCACTCAGAAAGTAGAAAAAGACATATACGTAGGTTCATCTAGACGAAGGCGCGTATACATGCGGGTTATACTTTACAAAAGCGCGTATATGTTGGTGATCATTCTTTTGGTCCATGGCAGTTAGATCTTGGAACTTGAACCTATGTTTTGGACCATGGTATTGGGGAAGGCCTAGGGCTATAAAAAGGAAGGAGATCTTGTGACAAATAACCATCTTTATTATTATTGAAGATCTGAAAAGTGCTAGAGCTGGTATATTGGATGGTGATGCAGATCTGGATCTGGAGGAAGGAGGACCTTAGCAAAAAAGGAAGGATAAGGTCTATTCATGGGTCATAATCTTTAAGCCTAAATGATAATATCTCTGTATGATTTTGATCTGCTTGATGTGGCGCTTATCTGATCTATAAGTCTGATAATCTGGGTTAATTAGTGATTGAATATCTGGAAGAGTGTGTTGTCCTTTATAGATTTGTACGCAGGTTCAGTAAAGCGAAGGCGCGTATACACGCAGTTTAAGGGAAGTAAAAGTGCGTATACGCAGGTTGTTCCATACACAGATGCGTATGCATGCAAGTTGCAGACTGTTGCAAATGCGTATATGCATTAAGGTGTGATCTAGCTGTGTCTGCTGTGTTTTGGGTTCTGTTTCTTCTGTGTGGTTTCTGGTATAGAGTTCTGTGTACAACTGTCAGAGAAGTATCTACTTGTTTCAGATCTAGTTGGAGAAAAGGAGATTGGTTGATTCTTGATGATTGTTTGATGTTCATGGATCCAGTTTGAAAATTGATGAAAAGTGGTCCCTGGAAGAAAGAGAAGGTGGTAGCCTTCTGTAGGCTAGCACCTACGTACTAGTATCTTGGCTAGTGCAAAAGCTAAAGGGGGTTGTTGCTCCCTTCCAAGAGAAACTGGAGAACGAGAGAGAGTTGTAGCTCTCTGCACGTTGCAGCCTGCGTACTGGTAAAAAGACTGCACCAGTACATTGTAAAAGAAGTTTTCTAATTTAAAAGGAAGATAGAGACGAATTGCAGCAGGTGGT
>APFE030486930.1:0-27790 GCA_000404065.3 Pinus taeda | reverse complement strand
CCTCTGTTTTCCCTAAACTGGTGAATTTGGAAGCTTTGACTTTCTTCTTTGATGTGTCTAACCACAATTCCATATTGCTACAATAGAGTGGGGAAGATAGTGCTTTTTCCATTCCTTTTAAGTTCAATCATACTTGGAATGAAGGTCCAGAATTTAGGGAATTGGTGATCAAATCTTGGAAAATGCCGATTTATAATGGGAACATTTTTCCTATGGATTCCATTGGCCTCAAGCTCAAGCGATTGAAATATAAGGTCCGGGCTTAGATTAGAAAGTGTAGGGATGCACAATATAAGGAACTTGGTGAGATTGAAAAGGAATTGGATATCTACAAGGACCCCTCACTATCAAATCTTTTCTCTCTACATTCTAAAAGTGTGGTGATGGGGTTAATAAGGAGAAAAAATATAATCCTTATGGCTCAGGAGGTTGAATGGCGCCTAAGGAGCAGGAATGCTTGGGTAAAAGGTGGTGATAAAAATACAATATTTTTTCACTCAGTAGCTTCAAAAAGGAGGGTTGCAAATTTGATCTGACATATAAGGAATGGGGAAAATAGGGTCCTTACATCCCTCAAAGAAATCAAAGATGAAGCCTATAGTTACTTCCATACACAATACAATGCTTGAGTGGAGATAATATTGAGGAGAAATTAGATTTTGCAACACCTTCCCCCAATTTTTCAATGAAGAGGATATCAGTCTAATGGACAAGAGTCTGAAGAAGAGATCCGCCACACTATGAAAGAGATGGCCAAGGACAAGAGTTTAGGGTCGGATGGATGGCCCATGGAACTATTTATCTCATTTTTTAACCTCATGAGCCTAAATCTCATCCAAATGGTGGAATCATCTTGATGTTCTGGTCATATATCAGGTGTTTTTAATGCTACTTTTTTTACTCTTATCCCAAAAAAATCACAGTCCTCTTATTTATTTGATTTTAGGACTATTTATCTTTGTAATTGTTTCTATAAAATCATTTCTAAATTGATAGCTAAAATAATCAAAAAGAGTTTTTCTCCACATATATGTCTGAAGCAATTTGGCTTTCTCTCTGATAGGAGAATTCAAGATGCGGTGGCTATCACCCAAGAAAGTATTCACTCTATTAAAACTCACAAATCAAAGGCTTTCCTCATGAAAATTGATCTATTGAAGGCCTATGACCATGTGGATTGGGATTTCCTCCATTTGGTCCTACATAAGATTAGTTTTCCTCATAGGCATGTAAAGTGGATCATGGCTTGTGTGACTTTTTCCTTAGTGGTGGTCTTAATCAATGCATTCCCTAACAAATTTTTCAAAATATTCAGGGGTCTGAGACAGGGGTGTGCACTTTCCCCTCTCCAATTTATTTTGGTCACAAATATGCTCAACAATCAGATTAGAGAAGAAAAAGATACAGGGACTATTTCTAGATGCAGGGTATCAACGACCTATTCATCCAAACATCTCCTTTTTGTTGATGATGCACTTTGCTTTGGGGCTGTGGAGATTTCGGAATGGGAAACCTTCCACCAAACATTCTCTACATTTGGAAGGGCCTCAGGCCTAATTATTAACCAACACAAATAAGAAATTATATCAGATGAGAAGCATTCTATCCATATCTCTCAAATAGTGGCCCTCTTCGGAGTTAAATCTACTTTATTGTCCTCTAGATTCAAGTATCTGGGATGCTTTCTCAAGCCATGTAACTACAATATAGCAGATTGGGATTCGTTGATATGCAAAGTCAAAAACAAGTTATCCATGTGGGACCACATATGACTTTCTCTTGGTGACAAAGTGATAATGATCAAAGAAGTGCTTCAAGGGATATCTGTCTTTTGGATGCATTTGTTTCTTATCCCCTTGAAAGCCATAAAGAAAATTGATGCCATTATTGTGAGCTTCCTTTGGTATGGCACTGGAAACGACAAAAATTTCACCTATGTAGACTAGAGTCTCTTACTCGGTCATATGAGATGGATGGATGGGGCATGAGAGACACCAAGTGCTTCAACTTAGCCCTTCTTTCTAGGAACCTATGAAGGGCTTTTAGCTCTTATGGCATATGGCATGAGATTTTTTCAAAGGAAATATCTTAGACTTCATAGTTTGGAAGAATGGGTTGAAGTTGGGGCTCCAAAAAATAGCAGACAATCATTTATTTGGACGAGCATGATGTCATCAAATCCTGGCAATGTGGATATCTACGGTGGCAAGTTGGAGATGGCAGAAAAACCTATATTAGACTAGATGCCATTAAGGGATTTTCTAGGGACCATTGCCTTTCTCCACTAATCATTCAATATGTACACTAAAGGGGTATATGTTACCTGGAAAATTTATAGAATAAGGATCTCCATGGTCCCTTGGAGAAATTTTTTCCTTAGTCGTGGGACTTGGGACTCCTGGTTGAGATGTGACTAGGAATCTTATAGATATAATTTAGTTTTTGCAAGGATTTCTATCAGCAACAAGGATGATTCTCTTGCTTGGGGTGGCAAGAATGTGAACGAGAATATAACAATAAAATATTTTTACCTATATATATTTGGTTCTCCTATGACATTCCCTTTTGAGGAATGGACTATTTCAATGTGGAAAAGGAAGGCCTCTCTAAAACTCAAATGCTTCTCTTGGCTGATCTTGTTCAACCACATAATCACTTATGACAAATTGATGAAAAGAGGTTTTCTTTGCCTAGGTAGATGCCAATTATGCAAGGTTGCTTCTGAAGATTGCTTTCACTTATTGCTAAATTATAGTTTTCCAAAGAGGTTCGGAGTCGTGTTTTTGAGATATTGGGGATCATAGTGGATTTGAGTTAGTTGTCTATCTTTACATGTCTCAGTTATTGGTTAATAAAACACAAATCCTTTAGTAAAATCCTTCTTTATGTCATCTGGGGTATCTGGACATCTCAAAATGCTGCAATTTTTTAGAACAACCACTCATATCTCTTCCATTTGCCTTAACATTGTTGGACATTTCTTGGAGATTAATCCATGGATGCCTCAACCCTCCAAGTGTTCTGCCTCCATCAAAGGTTTGGGAGATTATTACCCATTGGGCTTTTTATTGGTGCAACGAATAGCGAAATTTGTGGGTGTGGGGCATTGATCAAACTCAACCCTGATTAGTAATATCACTTTTATTGGCATTGGGGGGGAGAGGATAGATTTCACGATCGATATTGTGGCTCTTCGAGGGATCCTTAAATGTGTGAAATGGTTGGAGATCGAATCCATTAAGATCGTAGGGGATTCAAAATTAATCATTGATTGGGTGTTGGGACTGAAATCCCTTTGAATCTCCCCTCTCCTTCCCCACCTTCCTCCATCACTGGATGGCTCAAATCATGCAGAGCATTCCTTCTTTCGTTGACATCTCCTCTGCTCACATGTATATGGAACAAAATAGGAAGGTGGATGCCCTATCTAAACGTGGTCTGCTCTTATGTTTTGGAAAGATGTTTTTTGAAATTTTATTGCATGGATCCATCTATCCCAAAGGATCGTTTTATTTTTAATTTGGAGGTGTTATTTCCTATCTTCTTGTTGCTTTTGGAGGTTATTTTTTGGATTTGTGCTTATATCTGGGATATATCTACTTGTCTGAAGATTATTGTTGGTTATATTGGTTTTTCTTGTTAGTTTTTTTATCGATACTTTGAAGGATATGTCTATAATATGTAGAGGATTGATATAAAAATTTTGTCGTATCAAATAATTTTTTTTTCCCAGGGAGAAAAAGCATAATTTTCATTGATTTCATAAAATTACATGTTATAGATGCAAAAAGCATATGTAGAAATAGTGGGCAGAGCTACTTACAAATCAATACTCCAAATGGAGTATTTGTGAAAAAGCCCGAAGTACAGTCTTCAGGGTAAAAGACAAAAAAAACAGGTATGAAACCCCAACAATATTGTAGATAACAAGTGCCTAGAAACCCCAAAGGGGAAAAATACTAAGCCCTGGAGCACTCCTATAGAGGGTAACATAGAAACCCCATACCCACTACAAAACACATCAAATAAATAACAGTAGTGAAGCCCCAAGAGAGAGACGACAAAACCAACTGGACCACGAACAGCTCAGACTCAGCACCGAACCACCATAGGCGGAAACACTCTTGAGAAAAGAATCTATGGCAGGTAAGCTCAAACCCTGGCAGCCCAGACAATAAAGAGAGGCACGAAATGGGGGAAAAATCTGGCGGGGTAGCCACTCCTCCCCTGCCCCCTCAAACTCTCCTCTTGTATCAGACGAACTAGAAAATGAATAAGCTACCAACTATCTTCCACAACAGCCTTCAGAAGCCCCAGCACACCCAGCCAAGTTGTAGTGACACGAAACAAGAACAGTGTTGGCCAGATCCTCCACACCCATGTTCCCTCAACGCTCCAAATATCAACAAAGGAGAGGCCAATGCACTGCCAACTTGCACCATCTACAGCTACAAAAACCATCGGATCCCGGCCAAGATGTAGAGGCAAAACCAGGGGTAGGGGCGGCTAGGGTTCAGCCTCCTCGCCCTCGCACAGTGGGAGTTCCTTGTTACCAGAAGCTAAAAAACATTTCGCGCTGGAGCAGGCGACCCAATAGGGATGTCAAAAAAACAACAATTTCGTATCAAACAATTATTAATGAAGTTCTTACATTTTTTTCCGTTGAAAAAAACAAGTCGATATTGTTATCATGTTTGGGAACTATCACCTAGTGATGTACCTGGGATCATGAGGGGATTATGGGAATGCATGGTCGACTGTGTTAATTTGAGCTAGAAAGGTATGATTGTGTGATGAGAACATAACTATAGGATGGTAGCATGAACTCATTTGGGGAGGTTGAAATTAGAGATTTAATGCAGAAGATGAACTCTCAAGATACATTAGCCACATTATATGATTCTTTATTTGACAGTCAAGGAGCCATTTTAGGAGGAAAATATAAGGCATTGATCAAATGCAAGGCCACACACAATTTGAACACAAGGTAATGATGAAATATGTTTGGGTCCATGTGAAGTGCTATACAAATTCATTGAATCATTACTAAAATAATTGTATAAAGGAGTACACATGCCATGTTGTGAAGAACTGTTAAAAGGAGATGTTATTGGGTTATGCTAGGTGAAGGAGAAATTGGGACTTGCGCATCATCATGGGTGCATTATGCAAGAATATGACATAATACAATGTGATAAGGGGCAACAAAAATCACTATGACAAAAGGGTGAAAGAACTAAGCTAAACAATTTTGACATCATTGTTTCAAGGCTATAAACTCTCCTTCACTTCTAAGCATTAATTGCACAAATCAATGGTTATGTTTGTAGGATTGGTGTTGTGAAGCGGTGTTGGCAATGTAGAGCTCAACATCTCATGGAGGTGTGATCAAATTGGTGAAAATCGAGAATAGTCAACCTCACACCAAGGTAACCCAAGGGCGAATCGAAGACATTATCAAGTTTATTAAAGTTCAATTTTTTCTTGCAAGATCTTGTGTCAAAATCCATTGAATTTTAATTATTATTTTGTAAATATATTATTTGTCACTATTGACAAATATTACAACCATTTAAAAGGCCAAATGAAAATGTGAAAGAACAAGAAGGAATACCAAAGGTCACTTAGAATATGAAAATTCAATTGGATGTTGAAGGGTCATGAGGAATTCCAAATTCATATGAGAAGGTGAAAGATCACCCTCCTCATTTTGATAAATATAACCCCATGCCTCAAGTTGAGGGATTTTTAACACTTAAGCTAGGTTAGTTATATGATTTTTATCTTGTGCTTGAGGAGTTGAAAGCCTTCACTCTTGATAGCCTATAGGTGTAGGGATTGTGAGGCTAGTGCTATGTTATGAAGGTGATATGAATTGTTCTCGTACCGCTATTAACATAGTTACCGATCAAATGAGGAAATTGCCAATTACCTATTTTTTTGAGGTAACAAAAAATCACCCGATTTTGAAAAGTTTTGATTTAATAGAGCGTTGTTAGCGAGGATGTTCATTTAAATTTTGTTATGTATCAAGTTGAACCAATTATGATATATAATATAGTTAATATATAAATATTATATATATGAGTAGTATATATATATAATATATTATGTGAGTGATATGCATGATTGATTTTAAAAAGTGATGTCATCACGCGCGCGTTGTTTTAGAGTTATTTCGACTGTAGATTTTCTAATGTCTTCTTGCCCTAAGGCATTTATTTTTAAGTGTATTTATGTATTTGTGTTTTTTTCTTTTTCTTTTCAATCTTTTTGTAATAAAATATTAATTTTTTCTCATAGTTAAAAAATAAAAAAATGGTCAATATTTTAAAGTTATTATTTTCTATATGTTTGTGTAATGTTAATTAATATTTCAATGCACATCAAATAATTGTCACTAAAAAAACAATAATTTTAAACATTTGACAAAAAAATACATATTTTCAATATAATATAATGAAAAAAAAATACACATTTTGAAACTTTTTTGTCAAAAATGACATGTCAAATAAACTATTTTTATGGGAAAATCATAACAAAAAAACTTTTAAAAAATAGCATTTTTAATGAATTTTATGTTAAAAATTAATAGTAATCATAGTTTTTAACAAAAAAAATGATTCACATGGAAATTAAAGTGAAAATAAAATAATATAAATATTGAACAACAACAACAATAATATATGTTCATTCTTCTCATAAAATCTCAAATTCAAAACATTACAAGTAAAACTAATGAATATCTTTCAAAATTGAGTTTGATTTGCAAGCATAACTTAAAGGTCATCAACAATATCATATAATCCATGTTCATCATCTTCTACAACTTCACTTTTTTCTTCTTCCATAATATTTTATGCTTTAATTTCCTCATTTTCCTCTTCTAATATTGGATCTTTCATGTCTACAAATCTCTCATAGTGTCATTTTCCAGTCATTCCATATAACGGTGGTTGAGGTTCCTTTGCCTTTTTTGCCACACATGATTCATTAAAATCTCATTTCCTCAAACCAACTTCTTACATTGCATCTGGAAGAAATTGAAGAGTATTAATTCTTGGTTGAATAAAATTGCATTGTAGTGGGTCTTTTTCAACCGCAATGCAATTTCTTCCTTTTTGTAGTCAACATGCTAGTGTTGTACCTGATCATCAAGCAAAAAAGAAATAAGTAAGTAAATTAATATAAACACATAAAAACTAAAAAAGAAATATTAAAATTCAATTTTATAAAATAAAACTTATCTGAACTTGAAAATAAAATCAAAACCCAATCTCCTTCATTTGAACATAAATATATAAGATAGTTAATCAATACTTGTAGTCTTTTTATAAATGTTAACTATATCTCCCTTTGCATCTTTATTCTCATATGCTAACTTTCTTATGACAACATCATGAACCAATACTTGGCTATGAATCTTTCCATCTACTCGATTAAGAAGAATAGGCTTATAATTATCATCTTTTGTCCAACATTCAACATGGATGAACTCACAATCACTTATAATTGGCTAATTTTTGGAAGAAATGAGATTTGACTTTTGTCTATAACATGACATAGTAAAAGTTCAATTAACTTGTACATAAATAAAAAAAATTAACATTAATAAAACATACAATTTAAATGTCTTACCATGGAAGTTGCATGCTTGAGTTTGCTTTTCCTTTGGAGCTTGTTAATAACATTGCAAATTGTGTGTTTGAATGAAATGTCACAAATCTCCAAAGTGGTGATGTTGTGACTTCTTGAAACCCTGTAACCACTTTATTAAAATCTTGATAAGTATAAGGCTCATTATCATATCCAATATATGGGAAATTGAAACCATGAGGAATTTCTGCAATAACCAGGGCATATTCCCTTTTAGGATGAGTTTTGCAATGTTTTCACAATCACCTTGTATTATTTGATATTGGATATTGTCCAACCCATTTCAAATGAAATGAGTAAGAGTAGGATCAAGTTCAACATTCCCAAGATGTTGCTTTTTCACCCTTTCCAACTTAATTTTTTCAATAAATATTTTGAAAGTATTCGGTACTCTATCTGCATCCTTCTTTGACATATTTAATGAAATAAACAAATATATGTATATGTCATGAAAGAAAATAAAAAATTACATATGAATAAAATGAATATAAAAATCAACATACATTTTTGAATGCAAGAGAACAATATTTAAGTGTTGTTGTAGAACTTGATTTTCGGTAGTTGTGTAGAATATCATCCCAACTCTCTTCATTCAACATTTTAACCATATGTTCTTGTATTTTCATATAAATCTTATGACTGAATAAATAAAGTAAAAATTGTTAATATAATGATATGTATAACAAATACTACCAACAACAATGTGCTATATTTAAAAGAAAATTATAATCCAAGAAAAAGTAAAATTAATTCAATAAAATTACTTTTGAAATTTCGAGAACATTTAGTCCAATGAAATTTCACCTGACTTCAAACGACATAGTATTTGTTTGACTAGTTTGTCATCTTTCACTCCTTGCAATATTCTCGAAGGTGTGATAATCATGTCATCTAGAAGTTGCTTCATTCCATGACATGTCTACTGTTGGTACATGTTATGGGTTTAGACTTTTTAACCTTCTGATTTTTTATGGAAATATTTTCCCACATGTCGAAAATATCATCAATCAATTCTCATATCTCCTTAGTTCTGAATGCTAACTGAAAAATGTTATCCATGCCTCTAAATAATTTTGAATTTACTTTGCCACCTTTTGAATTGATTTTATGATCGATTTGATAACATGTTTCCATACAACATTCCTTCTGAAAGCTTAAATTGACTTTTGTCTTATCCCCATCACATTTTTCTACAAATTCATTATGGATAAATCTCACCATTTGGATGAAATTCATAGACATTCTATACTCATTATCTATATTATGATCCCATGTCAATAACTTTGTCTCTGTTTCTGTTAAACCAACATAAATGATGCATTTCATTGTTTCAAGAAGAGAGCTATTGGGATATTCCTTGATCAATTGGTTTTTGGTCTCTGCTAAATGGTTCCCTCCAATTACATAATATCTGTGTTCAAAACATCGTGTCTTATCAAATGCCATTTTTTTGGGAACTTGATTTGGATCAACAAGAACCACATAATCCACCACATATGCATATGGACTGTACCTGAATAATGTTTTCAAATTATGGACATGTAGGTGATGTGCCTTTCTAATTTGATATTGAGATTGTCCTTCATATGACTTATAGAATTGACTGAAATTAAACTGAAATGTTTTGCCACCATTAATTAATTTATTCTTCATTAAGTGATCTCAAATGGAAATTTTTTTGTTTTGTTTTAATAATGTCATCCTCTAAATCAACACCTGGTGTTATGATTTCTCTGTTGCCTTTAGAACTTTCACTTTGATCTTCATTGTTTCCCATGATTTTAATAGATTAACTAGCTTAAGATTTCTTCTTCTTACTGCTTAACATATATTCTTCTACATAAACAATGTCCTCATAATCATCTGGACGAGAGACATTTGTGGCCATTTTTCTTTTTGGTATTTTATTTATTTTCTCTTTTTGAACAACAGTTCTAATCTCCTCCTCACTAATGGTAACATATTTTTCAGCTTCATCATCAATTCTCACATCTTCAAAAGAAACATGTTTAGCTTTGCTAGATTGACCCACCTTAGGGATTCTTTGATGATTCTTTGTATGTGCTATTGTGATGTCATGAATTATTTCTCTTTGCTTCTCTCTGTATGGAAAATGTTGATCGCATTCATAATATTTGGCTCTAGATAATAAATACCTTCTAACATCATTGAAAGACTCTTAGCAAAATTCGATCAAACAAAATACAATATGTCAATGATCAATCATTAATAAAAAATTTAATGATTCTTACAATAATGCATAACAAATAAATATAAATAAGCATATTTACAAAGTTATTTGAAATGTTCGCTGTGACTTATTCACACAACTGTGTATATTCTTCATATGTGTCATACTTGATCTTTGAGAGACGATATCTAAAATTTTCATGTGTTTTGAACAATTTTGCAAGAACATAAACAATCGTTGTATTTGACACCAAACGTATGTCTCATACTCTTCCCATCACCTCATATGGTTCACCAAAGTTAATCATACCATAATATAGATAGATATGTGTACTATCATTGCTTTCAATATTTTTAACATGCCACGTAAAATTTGTTTCATTTATTTCTCGTGAATCTCTCCATTCAGAAGTAACCTTGATGTACTTGACGGGTTAGTTGCTTGAATTTTACGATATTTCTCAGTTCGAGTATGTTCAAAATTATTCATAGAGCATCCAACTATGACTTTAGATGATGGAATTGTTGTCCTTGTTCCAGAAACATTCACAGAGACCTTATTTAATGCTGTCTTCCTGAATATATATATAGTATATATATCATATATTATATAATATATATATATATATATATATATATATATATATATTATAACACAATTTAAAATAACAATATAATTTTATGTAAATAATATAAATTTAAATTTAAAGATATAAATTAAATATGTTATAAAATATTTTTTTTACAAGACCAAACAATTTATATATATTGGGATAAGCCGCATTCTTGCCCCCAGACTGGTGGAATAACCACTTGCCTAGCGAGACCCATTAGGCCCGTGGGCCTTTGACCCCCCATTTAAAATAATAATAATAAGGTTTAAAAAAAAAAAACAAAACAATACTTATATTGGTTTAAAAAATAATAATAATAAAAAAAATCAAAGGCAAATATAATATGATTTTTTTTTTTTTTTTGTTGCATTTTTGAAAAAAAATCCAATAAATGATTTTTTTTTATGGAATAATTTTTTCATGTGGGATTTGAAATACCTCTTAAAAAAAATACAAAAAAAAAAAATTCAACACCTGTTTTTCATTTCAAGCTCTAAAAATATAATAAATTACTCTGCTAAAAGTCCTAAAAATATAATTTATTTTTTTTTTCGTCTTCTTTGCTATAGAAATATAAAAAAAATTGAGTTATTTATGTGGCTTTTCCCATAAAATATGACAGTGCAAAAAAAACTTCAAAAAAAAAGAAAAACAGTAAAAAAAAATTAAAAAAATTGGAGCATAAATACCATAAGACAACAAATTTTCCCCAAATTCCTCTTTAAATAGTCAAAATAGAAGGAAAACTAACCTTTCAAATGTGAAAAACTCTCGCTGAATGTGTTATCGATGACAATGCAATTCCTCCATAAAATTGTTCCAAACTTTTTAATAAAACGCAAAAGACTTGATGTGATGTGACGAATATAAACAATGAATGTTATTATACAGTGAAGATTGCAAGATTGCTTTAGCATTTCTCAAATGTGGGATTAAAATTAAAATTAAAAAAATTAATATATAGTTGATATTATAGGTTTACATTAACTTTTATTCATTGTGGGATAAAGTATAAAATATTAATTATAAAAATTAGTTTAGTTACGCAGTCAATGTTAAATAATTTAAATGAAGAACATATTTCAAGGAATCACTTAAACTAAATTTTCTATGGATATTTTGAATAGAAAGTAGGGTGAAAATTTTCAAAACAAAAAATTTAGTAATATGTTTTCAAGTAAATTTTTAGACCAAAATTTTGGAGGGAAATATTTCAAATGAAAGTTTTGGAGAGGAAAATTTCAATAAAAGTTTTTGGGTGGATCTTTGGAGGGAAAATTTTCGGCAAATTTTTTTTGGGGAGAACTTAGAGGGAAATTTTCTATCTCTAAGCTATAATTTGTCATTGGGAGAGAGTAATTTGTATCATTTGGCATCTTCTTGTTGAAACTCAGATTTTCTGATAGTGAAGTTTTTTTTCTTTAGCATCAACATCTTCGTCATGCAACAATTCTATTCATTTTGATTAATATAACAGGAATTCATTCGTTATGAATAGAGAGACAAAATTTTCACTTGGTCTTAATCCTAAGGATAATGAGAGCAACATTGATTAAGGGTAGAAAAAATAATTTCCTGTGAATAGAGAGTCAATTTTTCCACTTAGTGATAATCCTAAGGATTACGAGAGCACCACTAATGAAGGGCATGATGAAGAATTTCCAGTAAATAGAGAGTCAAAATTTTTGCTTAGTCTTAATCCTAAGGATTACGAGAGCACCATTGATGAAGGGGGGGATGAAGAATTTTCAGAGTCAAATTTTCCACATAGTCCTAATTCTAAGGATTATGAGAACAACACTAAGGAAGGGGAGGGAGAGGATGAAAAATTTCCAGAAAATAGAGATTCAAAGTTTCCACTTAGTCCTAATCCTAAGGCTTATGAGAACACCACTAATGATGGGAAGGGTGAAGAATTTCCATTAAATATAGATTCAAAGTTTCCACATAGTCCTAATCCCAAGGATTATGAGACCACCACTGATTAAGGGGAGGATGAAGAATTTCCTGCAAATGATAATTTGACTATGAATAGAGAGTCATATTTTCCACTTAGTCCTAATCCTAAGGATTATGCCAGCACTAGTTATGAATGGGAGGATGAAGAGTTTCTCGCAAATGATAATTTTATAGGCATAAATGTGAATAATGCATTTTCTCTAAGTGAGTGTTTCAATGGCACTCATGGTGATGATGAATTGAATCCTCTAATGAAGCATTTCAAAAGCACAAATGAAGATGGTGAATTTTTTCGTCCAAGTTAGGATTTCAAAAGCGCAGATGTTGTTAGTGAATAATTTCTTTCAGGTGATGATGGTAATGAATATTTTCCAAGCAATGATGGTGATGAATTTTCTAACTATGTTCAGAATGATCATAATGGGGATAATATTCCTCGTAATGATGACGAAAATGCTTCTACAGAGAATAATGAAATGATGGAGACATCGCAAGAAAATATTGTATCTAGGAGCAGGAGTAGACCTTTTCACATCAATTAAAAATATTACAGTTATACAAGGTTTATGACATAATATCTCACAAGTAGAAGTTCTATCGGTGATCTGATTTCAAGTGAATGTTGTCGAAAGGATTGCTTGAAACATATGGATTTCAAGTTTTCTTTGGAGCAAAGGAAGAAACATTTGTCAATGAATAAAAACATGCAAAATTCATATTTAGTAGGTTGCATGCAATTTGCACTAGCAGGTTATGATTATCATATTGGGAATGTATTGCTCTGTAGAAAGGCTTTCAAAATGTTGCATTCAATTGATAAGTTTCATTTGTCAAGAATCCAAGAAAGACTGGAAAAAGATCCTTCATTTTATTCAGAAGTACATTATAGAAGAGAGGTTGGGTCATTAGCAATTACTGCAATGTCATTAATGAAAGACTTATTTTCAAAGCATGGAGAGTGTATGCCAAATAAAGACACAATACATATTCCAAATAATTTCTCAAGATGAGAAATTTACAACTTGTATAGAAAAATACACAGAAAGTGTTGAAGGAGATGGTAAGTTTATTACATATTCATATTTTACAAGGATATGGAAGAACGGATTCAACAATGTTCGTATTCCTAAGAAGAAAATGATGGGGTTTTACAATACATGTGCTTCTCTTAAATTTAAAAGGGAGAAATGTGAAGGGGCAAAAAGAGGCATGCATTCATAACATTATTTTTCAAACTTAGATAGTTATCTACTATGAAAATATATTTGTTAATAGGTTTCTTTTATTTTATGTGCAAATTCCATTGTGAAAGCAGTTCAAGAGCATCATAATCAGCAAACATGTGAAAGACAAAAATTGTATAAGCATCGAAAGAAGTGTTATGATAATCCAAATAAATATTTGGGTTTGATAATTGATGGTATGGACAAAAAGAAAACACTTCTGCCACATTTTGTTTGTACACCAAAAAAATTACAAGAGCAAGTTTTTATTCAGTTTCACTTGAGTGGTTGTATGGTCTTTAATGAGAAGATGTTGCCAAGGGTTTACTTCACAACTCCAAATATTCATAATGATGCAAATTTGACCATAACTATAATCCATGATGTGGTTTCTCATTGGTATGGTATTATTCCTGAAGTTTTTTATATGCAATTAGACAACACAAGTCGTGAAAACAAAAATCAAGTTGTTTTTGGATATCTAAACATGCTTGTTGAATTGAGAATTTTTAAAAAGGTAAAGATTGGCTTCCTTCTTGTTGGGCACATTCATGACCATATTGATCATATGTTTAGTCGTTTTTCAGTAACATTGAGGAGGAAGGATGTTGAGAGCCTGCCATCATTAATTGGATGTATTAAGAAATCATACATTCTAGAACCTATTTTTCATGTGTTGGAAGAAACTATTGACATGTGAAGGTTTATTTTGGGATCGCATGGTGAGCAGAAATGCATTCAACAACTTAATGGAATTAGCTTCCAACATCAATTTCATATCAAATAAATTGATGGAAAACACTTATATGGGGCAAGAAGTATTCAATTGTTGCAGAATGGAGGTCTTCATCAGGTTTAACATTTTTAAAGTTCATTCTAGATCATCCAATATTTGCATCAAAGATATTATTATTACAATCAGTTGTTGAACTCGATAATGCACAAAGTCACAAGAGAGATATAAATTATTATGAATGCCTAAGAGAAATTAAAAGATGTATTAGACAAACATATGAGTACTTTGATGTTGTTGATTTAGTTTGGTGGGAGTCAGTCTTTTTTCAATAATCAAAGCGATATCATTTCAAGATCAAGAAATGAAGATAAACTTTTGAAGACTCTATTTATTTGGCCACAAAATATGCCAAATAAACAGGAAGAAAGACACATTGTTGAACAACAATAATATCAAGGCATTATTAGTTCTCCATATGTAGAGGAAAGAGAAATCTATATTGGTTTTAGAAGATCACGTGCACACGTGAAGCCATGGAAGACTTTTATATGGGTTCTGTGCAGAATGTTAAGGATGGTGGCATGATAACAATATTAGCAGATGGAGATCCACTTGGATATCCATTCTGGGTTGCCAAGGTTATAAAGTTCATTAAAGAAAATGAAAATATTACAGATGTTGACACACATTGATATGCCACAAATAGCCACCCATTCAATGGTGTGTATAAGCCAAAAACAGTAGTTGATAAACAAATTGGTAGAAAGAAAAAAATAAATGGTACAAATATAAATCGCCATCGCACAAACCTCTTAAAATTTAAGGATGTTGACATACCTGTCTATGCCTTCAATTTAACAAAGAGAAGAACTCTTCACTTCAGGACCATAGAGATTTTTAATAAGTTGTTACTAGAAGAAACAATGTTGAGATGGCAGTTTGTTGAACCTAGTTGTAGATCTAGAAATATTTTGGAACCTGAAATGGTGGGCATGCATGTTGACTCAGATGGGACTTTAGTTGATGAAAGAGAAGAATATGGGTCATCTTCATCTGCATCCAGTCATTTCTCAACTAGAGTCCCATATGAGTCAACCTGTAGAGTTATGTAGATTCTAATAGTGTGGGAGAACCTATGTTTGATTTTGAATAAATGCGTAAGACATTTTATGTAAATGATATTTGCATGGTAACTTGAAATAAATATTTTGACTTCCATATGATCTTACATGAAGTTATCAGTCATTTCTATGTTTGTTGAATTAAATGTTTTAATTATGAAGAATTCATCTCTTTAGAATATCCACAATGCAATCATGGGAGCTTCACTAGGGGAAAAATATCATACCATGTGGGTTCATATTGGGGGATATATATTGAGGAAAAAATGACATAATATATTGGGGGATATATAGGGCATAAAGGGATTTTATATTGGCAAATATAAAAAATGAAGCTTAAAGTTAACGAAAAAATATAAAGGGGTATAAAAAATGATAATGAAAAAATGGATACTTACAATATCTAGTGAAAGTGGGGTTTTTTGAATTGAGAAGTTGTATTGGGTTCATATTGGTAGAGGGTTAAATAAGGTGATTTTTAGAGGAATTTTCCAATATGTAGCCAGATGAAGAATATTGTTTAATGTGTCACGAATGCACATGATATGTCAAAGGCACTGAGTGAATCCCTGTGAATGTGGTAATGAATTACAAAAATAATGTATGTTATATTCAATCTACCAAAGTTTTTATTTTGATTAAAAGTAGAGAAATATTAGAAATTAATTTGTTGATTTTTTAAATTATACAGTGATATTGCCATGATATTATTTATTGTTATCGTTTGGTATAAGATAGTTTTAAAAATGTTGAAATTTTAATGCTTCATTAAAAGTGGACACTTCGATGATTGATTTTTAGGCTTTCGTTGCAATAGGATAAGTTGTCTTATGCTAAGATTTGAAAAGAGCTATAGTTTTAGCCTTTAAAATAAAATTACTCTTGGAATAATGAATCTTTCTTCTACTTGTTCATTTTAAAAAATTGTTTAGTCATATCATTTGTCCATAATTTCATGGTTGAAATATGTTAAAAACTTAAGGTTTTTAATTCAATGGTTGAAAATTTGTCAGAATCTTAAGGTTTTTTCTGAGTTATGATATTTTATCTTTAATGCTATTGTTGAAAACAATTACAGTTTTAAGTTTTTTTAGAGTCGAGATATTTTGTCTTTAACAAAATGGACGTAAATCATTGGAATTATAAGACTTTGAGACATGATATGCTATCTTTAACATAATGTTCGAGAATTGTTGGAATTTTATGGTTTTTCAAAGTCATGATATTTTATCTTTAATTCCATTACTAAAAAGTGTCAAAATTGCAATCCATTGTTTTTGTTTTTTGTTCCAGCATCAATATTCTTTATTTTGAGGGTGTGTTTTTCACCCATTTTGCAAAAAAAAAAATGGTTTTTACTTCAATTTAAAAAAAATTGTTGAAAATTTACCCTAAAAAAAAACATTGTTCTGGCATACACAATTTTCGTTTTTGGGTTGTTTTTTCATTTTTTTTTTTTTTTTTTTGTTTTTGGGCTAGATTTCTAGTTTTGAGGTAATAGTTCTCGTTTGAACGGTAACTTTGTTTATTGGGTTTTGATGAGCTTGTTGGTACATATATTCGAATTGGTGACAATATTATTGAGAAGATTTTCCATTTTTGCATTGATTCTTGTGCAGTCCTTTGTTATTATATTGGCTATATGGTATTTCAATTATGAATGCATGTGGTTTACACGTCAGTTACATTTTTTAGAATTGATTCGTTTTCATGTAGCTTGTGTGGTGACTTTGAGTCTTTTCTCTTAACTCTATGTTAATGTTAGCGGTTGACTGTGAACTAATTCATTGTTGATTATTGACACTTTTCCTTCATGTATGTCTTTTACCTAGTTTTGAGTTATTTGATGCTTCCTTGAGGCATGTTGTTTCTTGTGATATTGTTATTGTATTCTTATATCATGTTCTACAAGCTATCAATGGAGAGTTGATTTCATTTTCAATCTTCCAACATTTTCACTTAGTCTCACACTTTTCTCTACATTCAATATCCAAGAGAAAAACACATATACAATGGTAGTCGGGTCAGTATCCGGATGGGGTTCCTATCCCAAACAACGTGAGGTCTAATTGAGACTTCATTTCGGGGAGACTCTATCAGTGTTAGCGGATTATCCAACACTGTCAACAAATTCACACAATGATATAGGAGATGTGATGGGTAAGCTACATTTTAATAGTGAGGAAATAAAATCAAGACATGCCACTACTTACACACACATTTATCTTTGCATGGACTTTGAGAAAGATTTATTCATCGAAATAAAGCTAGTAGAAAAATTTACACCTAGGTTCAAGTGTTGGACTATGAGAAAGTAGCCTTTCCTTGTTGAAGTTTCTTTAAAATAAGGCAAATAATATCCCATTGCTCAAAGATTTACAAGCCTGTAGGGCATGTCAAAAAAAACCTTTGAGGAAATTGATCTAGTGAGATGGAGCCATGAATGCCTATCATTTGATAAGTATATATCTTCAAGTATAACTGCCTCATCTCAGCCAATGGAACAAGTGCCTTAATCACCACAGTTAACTCCATCCAAGACAAAAAAAAAATGGCCTCCCCTTTCTCAAACACTTTCAAACCAAACTCCTAGAGCAAGGAAGAAATCAAACCTACAACTAATTACTCCACAATCTAAGGTGACCAAGTTGAAGGAAAATAAGACAAGTTATATATCACAAACTCTCTGCGATCACCTCTAATGAAAGAAGAGAGTAAAAATATTGCAAAAAAAAAAATTAATTGAATCTTAGCACTTCACAACAATCCTAACTAGAAAAGTAAAGAAAATAATTAAGAAGAAAATATACATCTTACAAACTGTAACTTTACTTTTACATTAGATTTAGTTTTTTATTAAATATATTTTATTAGCATAAAAAAATCATTATTAATATAAACAAGCAACAGAGAAATTTAAGATGAAAATTTATTTTAATTTTTAGAAATTTAGCGAATTTCATAGTCTATAATATGAAACTATCAACATGTTTGTTGATTAGTTTGTAAAATATTCAATTCTAATGATTTTATATATAGCCTCTATATATTTTATGATTTTTAAGTTAAAATAATTTTATTGTAAAAATTGAGCGATCATTTATTAAAAAAAAATGTGAATCTCTTTTTCCTTTACCATAGAAAATTAGCCAATTCTAACCCCTAAATTTTTTTATAAAACCAACTTAACAAAAAAATTATTTTTAAACTCTTTATTCAATAATATGTTTAAAATATATTACACTATATCAAAATTTTCGATTAAAAAATAAAAAAATTCAATACTCATTAACACAATTAATATAACTTAATGATTACAAACTCAAAAATTCATTAGTTTTTTTTAACATGGCTCTGATTATTTAAATCCCAAAGTATCAAAGTTTTCCTCGTTTCGAAGGTTAATTTATTTTTTATTTATAATATTAACTTTTATTTAATTAAAAATAATATATATTTATAAAATTATCACTATTTTTTTCATTATTTATTTTTTTATTTATAATATATATTTTTATTAATAAAAATAATATATTTTTTAAAATTAATCACTATTTTTTTTGCACGGTTAGGAAAACCTATCATAACTTAGTAGTAAAACCATCAGTTAGGAGAATCATCTCTCGCTACTAAGCGCTGGCTGAATCGTCACCATTATTCAAGGAAAATCACACCATCTCGAATAATCTATTGGTGGTCCGTAAGGGGCATGCTTGCTAACTCGTCACCCTTATTCAAAGAAAATCACACCACCTGGAATAACCTCTTGGCGGTCTGTAAGGGGCAAGCTTTTTCACTCTTGCCAGATGCTTCTGGGTCAGTTGACTCGTCACCCTTATTTAAGGAAAATCACACCCCTTGATTCGTCACCATTATTCAAGGAAAATCACACCACCTCGAA
The DNA here is from genome assembly GCA_000404065.3 of Pinus taeda. NCBI lineage: Eukaryota > Viridiplantae > Streptophyta > Pinopsida > Pinales > Pinaceae > Pinus > Pinus taeda. The sequence continues at coordinate 8,390 of APFE030486930.1, read as the reverse complement.
TAACCTATTGGTGGTCCGTAAGGGGCAAGCTTGCTAACTCATCACCCTTATTCAAAGAAAACCACACCGGCTGGAATAACCTCTTGGTGGTCCGTAAGGGGCAAGCTTTTTCACTCTTGCCAGATGCCTCTGGGTCAGTTGACTTGTCACCCTTATTTAAGGAAAATCACACCCCCTGAAATACCCTGTTGGTGGTCCATAAGGGGTAGGCTTTCACTCCTACTAGATGCCTTTTGGTCTTTGGCCATTACCCTGTTTCTACATCCGAGAAAGACAAACTCTTAGCCAACAAAAAATAAGTACATACTCTCGACCCAAAAATTAATCACTATATTATTCTAATAATTTAACATTTATTTTATTATTTATAATTTTTTTGACCACCTCCTTTATTCTTCTTTTCTGATTATTCTTCTTGTTTACGACCCCACACTGGTTACCCACGTAAACATAATACAGTCCACCTGTTTAAAAGCTGCCATCCATTTGGTTAAAGCGAAACGAATTACAAAATATGATTGAAGCATTTCTTTTTATTTTTCCTTGCTTCGTCATCTTCAACCGAATCCTTCCACCATATGATTCTAATTTTTAATATTATGGACACTTCTATCAATCAATGTCATCAGATTCTTCTTTGTTTTTTAATATTCGATGTTACCACTTCATAAATTCAATTTATGCACGCCACTTCGATAAGATTTGACGTGTATAATTGTTTTATATTTTATTTGTAGACTTTAGTTCAACTAAAAATTGAACATACTGTATATTTCATTATTCCGAATATATGAATTATGATATATTATAGTTTTTGTTATTTCATTTTATATTATAAATTATTTTACTATTTTATTTTTTAATAGTGGTGACAAGAAAATAATTGTGGAAATTTATAAAAGTATTTATTATTTTTTTTAAGATTGCTTTATGGATTTATATATTATATATGTAAGGTTTTTGAACCTAATATTATTGGGGAGTTAACAGTTTGATTCATTTGATTAAAAAATAGTGATTATGTGAATATTTTAATATTAAAAAAATAAGGATGCTCACAGAAGCCTAAATTATAAGAGTATTTATATTTTGAAATTATTTTGTTAAAATTAGATGGGATTTTTAATTAAAAAGTTTAAAGGAAAAAAAGAAACAAGTTAAAGGACAAAACTTAGACTCTATATATTTTTTGGCGGTAAATAAGTAATCTAAAATTAATATAAATAAATGTGAAAATATTAAAATAATATTTTGTGCTCTGCTTATTAATTTTAAAAACACATTCTATATTAAAATAATTTTGAGATTTTTTTTTTATTTTGATTTTTTATTTAGCATTAATTAAAGTATAAAAAAGTTAATCTTAATAATGATAGTTAATCAATTTTCCTTTATTATTGTTATTTTAATAGTCTAACATTGTTTGTAAAAAAGTAAGATTAAAATAATGGATAACCATTAAGATAAAAAAAACAAGATTAAAAAAAGCTCACTTATCTTATTGTAAGTTTCCCTTTTTCTTTTGTAAAATCTTAACATTAAGACCATCATCCTTAAATTAAAAAAATCTTTATATACTTTATATTTTGATATTTTATTTTCATAATTCAATTTTTAAACTAATAAAACATTTTTTTATAATAATTTTATATTAAATTTTTATTTAAGCTATATTCTCTATAAATACAAACCCAAAGAAAGATACTAACCTATCAAACCCAAATAATGTTAAAACCTATGCTCATAATGTTACCCACTCCTTTGCAAAATCAACAATAAAAGCCATAAATTTAACAAACACACCCACATAAAGTGATTGGGATTTAGCCATGTCAACCTCAAGCCTAAAACTATATCCTCCTCCAAAAAATTTCATGTGTAAATCCAAATTTGGAAAGAAAAAAAAAACAACTTTAAAATTGAAAGATTTTGATTCACTTGGTCAGGTTAAATTTAAATTTGAAAAAAAGCAACTTTAAAATTGAAAGATTTTGATTCACCTAGGCAGCTTAAATTTAAATTTGGAAAAAAAGCAACTTTAAAATTGAAAGATTTTGATCCACCTAGTTAGATTAAAGATTGATGGCAACATAAATTGAAAATGTAATATGAATTAGGAATGTGTGGTAGGTAGTCTTAAGTTAGTTATTTTTTGGCTATCTCAATGGTAAGACTAGATTGACCTCCAATTTCTTAATGATATACAGTTTGAATGGACCTCCAACTTCTTAATGGTATATAGTTTGAGTGAGCTTAATGGTTAAGAGCATGTGTTTCCTCTTAAGAGGTCACAGGTTCAAAACTAGAGAAGTTGAGTATGTATGCCTTCATAGACTTAGCTTGGCAAGAGACACTTAAAATTAGATGATAATAATAATATCAAATGCCCAAAAGAAATTAAAAAAAAAGTATATATAGATGAAAAAACACATTAAATAATAATAATAATATCGAATGCCCCAAGAAAAGAAGTATGTATGGATGAAGAGAGACAACAATAAAAAAAAAAAGTCAAAAGAAAAGAAGTATGTATGAAAAGAAGTATGTAAGGATGAAGAGAGACAACAACAGGCAATTTTGAATTTATAGCCCTCACTGAGTTAGAGGGGGTGTTTAAATTTTGATTACATAATAGTTTACTACTAGCAATTGCTCCTAAAGGTGCAAAGATACATCGAAGGAATAGAAGATTTAGGAAGATCGTCTTGCCAATAATATAAAAGAAGATTTGGAAAGATCATATGGCCAAGAATAGATTCCATTGCTAAATGCAAGCTCATAACTAAATTTTAGAATTGAAAATCTACTACATAATTTCAAAAAGTGTTTCAATAACACAAATAATCATAAGCTTTTATTTATAAAATACAAGTAACTCAATAAATTTAATTACATTGATGACACAAAATTATTCACTAAAATAAACTCGACTTACTATCAATGTTCTTAGAATAAGTTTAAATCATCATCTACATAGTATAAATGAATTTATTTTACTAACAATGCCCTTAAAACAAGTATGAATCGTTATCTACAAAGTTTAAGTTGATTTGCTATCAATGTGACAAGGAAAGATATTTTAATTTTGATACATCCTAAGAAACAAAAATTTTGGGTCACGTGAAAGCAAACCTTTTAGGTCATGCGAAATTTGTTTTCTTTGTGTCACATCACATCACAAGTAAGTTTCCTTCCACACAATATGCCATGACAGTGCAAAGTTCCTATCATCACAACAAAGGAAAAAGTTCATTAGAAATGTTTTCAAGGAACCTAGCCAAAACTTCTATTCACTTATTTCAAACATAAATCGATCTAGCAATTTAACCACAACCCAATTTTTCATGTGACAAACAAAACATGACAATGTAATGTGTTGAGCATTACTAGCATTAAGATATGATGAACATAACCTGACATCACATGTGACAAACATAACTCAATATCACAGTGTGTTAAACATAACTCAATGTTGCAATGTGATGAACATAACTCAATGTTGCAATGTGAAAAGCATAAATCTATGTTGCATTTAAACATAACCATTCAACATCATCACATTGTGATTCAATCCAACATATCCCAATGCCATAATGTGACAAACATTACCTAATGTTGTAATGTAACAAACATAACCTAACATTGTAATGTGTCATGCATTACCTAACATCACAATGTGACAAACATGCCCCAATGTTTGTGAAAAATTTGCTCAATATTGCAATGTGACAAACATTACTTGACATTATAATGTGTTGAATAGAGCTCCCGAGTTGATGTCACAATGTCAAGAACTTAACTTAGTGTCACAATGTGACAAACATAACCTAACATCTCAATGTGATAAACATAAGCCAATGTTACAATGCGATGACTATAGCCTAACATAATTATATGCTAAACAAAACCTTATGTCCCCATGTGATGAACATAAACTGACATCAAAATTTGACTAGCATAACTTGGTGTTGCAATGTGTTAAAAAAAATTGACATTGTGATGCCATGAACATGTCCTGATAGCATAATTGAATATCATTGTTCATCATCATCACATTGTGATGAAACCCAACCATAGTAAACTATTGTCAACTATGTTAAACAATGTTTAACCATGTTCAAACATGGTCAACCATGGTCAACCATAATCAAGCATAGTCACACATAGTTAACCATGTTAAATCATAGTCACCCATGGTCAAAATGGTCTTCCATAGTTTGCCATGGTATATTTTGGTCAACTATATTCAATCATAATGAACCATGGTCAACCACAAGCAACCATGGGCAATAATAGTTAACCATGGTAAGCTTGGTCACCATTATCAAGTGTTGTCGACCATGGTCATTTATAGTCTTTCATGGGCAAGCATTGTCAACCTTCGTTAAACATGGTTAATTGTGGTCAACCATAGTCAAGCATAGTTTCTCCATGTTAAACCATAATCAACCTTACTTAAACATAGTCAACCATGGTCAATCACAGTCACCTATGGTCAACATGGTCATCCATAGTAGACCATGGTCTACCTTGGTCAACTACACTCAATCTTAGTTATTGATAGTCTCTTACTCAACCATATTCAACCATAGTCAATTATGGTTAGCCACATGTTCATCAAAATAAACTCTTGTCAGACACAACTTAACCATATTCAATTATCATTTACTAAACCAGGCCACACACATTGATCCTTATCTAACACAACTATATTTTAATCATTGAAATAGTTTATATACACTCACCCATGCTATTAATGTAATTTAATTAATTAAACCATGTGAATAGGGTGTTTGATCGTCAAGGCGAGTTGCACATGTGTTTTGTTTTGGCGAGAGTTGAGAAATGGAATTTCGTAGAACATCTTCGTATCAATAATGTTATCTTCAATGAAGCCATGAGTGAAAGAAAGAAAATGTGGATGAAACAAAAGTACACATAGATGCAAAAATGGAATATCTATCTCATTGCTAGTCCCACAAATAGCAAGGAGCTAAGGAATTTTGTTATGGAGAAGTTTTGTAAACATATATGGGGAAAAGAGACGTGAAGAGGGTGTTTGATCGTAAAGGTGAGTTGCACATGTGTTTTGTTTTGACGGGAGTTGAGAAATGGAATTTTGTAGAGCATCTCCGTATCAATAATGTTATCTTCAATGAAGGCACGAGTGAAAGAAAGACAACATGGATGAGACAAAACTACGCATAGATGCAAAAATGGAATATCTATCTCAGTGCTAGTCCCACAAATAGCAAGGAGCTAAATAATTTTGTTATGGAGAAGTTCTATAAACATATATGGGGAAAAGAGTTGGGTGGAAAGAAGAAGTACTATGTTTAGGAATTCAACCTCACTTGTGATCTCAAGCAAAAAGAGTACATTGGAGCTAGCATTTCGTGGCAGGAAAAGGTTATTATTGCTCAATTAAGAACTAACTCACAATAATGTCAGTGTGAAACAAAACAATGGAAAATACATAAAGAATCTTGGGAAGAACGAGTGTGTACCTTTTGCATGTCTGGGGCAATGGAATCAAAAAAATATCTCATTTTGGAAAGTGATGCTTTTAGAGACATCAAGGACAATTATGGGAATATGTTAGCATATATTCCTTGGCATTGTATTTTCAACGAGGGTGCTCTTAGAAGGTTGGGTCAACTCATTATCAATTTGAATAAGAAAATGATTGAATTGTGAAAGGTAAAAAGTAGGGAGACTGGTGGTCCCATAGACTATTTTTAGCCTCGTGGGTGTTAAAATATCATTTCATTTCAATAATGCTTGCTTACTTGCCATGGAAGCACGTGGAAGTGAAAAATTACGCTTATAAATCAATTGTATGACAAGTTTCCTACACCAACCCCATTACAATTTCTCTTTCGGTTTTAGGTGGCATATAAATCAATTGTATGACAAATTTCCTACTCCAACCCCATTACAATTTCTCTTTGGTTTTTTTAATGAGTTATGTTGAGTGGTTAGATCCTTCAAATTTTCGTGAAGATGAAAGATGTCTCAAATTCCATATATCTTATTGGCATTGTCTATAGAGGCCACAATTTTGTCAGAATGATGAATTTCTCGCTGGAATTCGACACAAAAAATATTTTACAAACCAATTGTGACAATGTTCAAATCGTTTTTTCATTGTGGAAATGGATTTAGCGCCATCAAGAACCTTGACACCTAAAATCTTGAAGCTTGATAGCTCTAACCGGATTTTGAAAATTTCTATTGGATTTTTTCAAAATCATGCTGGTATAGGTTTTCAAAAAATTTTACCAGATTTTTTCAAAATCATGTCAAAATTTTCATTTGTTTAGCAAAGTTGCAACATGTTTTGACAACACATTATCGCTTATCTTAATGCATTGGGGAATTTCGAGGAACACTCTTACCTTTAGAAAAACACTCATTGCAAATTCCTTTAATTTCCTTTTGCTTTCTCTTTCCATGATTTTTTTTTCCTTTTTCCGGAAAAGATGACCCACATTTGAATAATTTTATATTAAAACTTTGTAAAAACAAAGTGTCTATTATCCACCACAATTAGGGAAAAAATATATTTAATGTTATTTCAAAGTGGACGCAATTTATTAGTGCTTTCCTTCGGTGGCATCGTCCTTTCCCAAGTTCACATATTAGGACAGCGAATTTGCTTTCTTGAAACCCAAAAATACATTCATCAAAATAATATTGTAAGAGAAAATAATTATTTAAAATTAAAATAATAATGTAGGCATCCTCTCAAAACGTGGAAGGATTAACGATATTACAAGAACAGAGTCATCTATGCTTTCCATAATCATCTGACTCTGCTGCTGATAACTTCTACATTTATCAGGACCGTCCGATGAGTTTTGTGGAAAAACTGGCGACACTAGATTCAAAGGATCCGCCAGTACCCCCTCGCAGGCTCTAGACAGTATGGAATTCTGATTACATCGGTCCGGCTTCCAGTCCGTTCTTCAGTTTCTCACATATTCTGTCCTGGTGGCGGAGCGACCCTGTAGACATTGTGGCTGGCATCGCTATCAAGTCTCAGGCACCTGTACTCATTCTCGTTGTAGGAAGGATCCATTGGCAATGACTGCTGATCATCCCATTGAATGAAACGTGCAAATACAGGGCCGTATAGACAGCCTCGGAGCCGAGGGACGAAGAAATATGCCCTACAATAATGTTGTTGCAGCGTCAACCATCCGAAACATTTCACCCTCAAAGACGCCTCTAAAGAAGGAGCATGGTCAGCGCGCAGTGGTGGAAGACAATGATAACTGTTCGATCGAACAGCGGCGGAAATAATGGCAGCTGTTTGTTGAACCAACGATGGAAAACAAAAAGGCAGACGAAGTCGGTGCTAAACACTTTCAAAATAGAACACCTTTGGTGTAATAAACACTTTCAAACTTGAACACCTTCGGTGTAATTAGATACCATTCGATTCAGAATTTTCTTATACTTGGTTCATATTTTGCATTCACTACTCTTTTATCCTGCTATTGATAGAAACATCTAATCAACCTGCAAATACCATCATGGACGAAGAAATTTAAGGGCTCATGAAGCAAAATGACCTCCAAAATCTCGATTTTAGAGTTCCACACAGGTCATACGAAGCCCTTTCATATGGTTTCAGAAGGGTTGGGAAGAAATTAACTATTATAACAAGAAGGACACCCAGTAAATTGGAGACATTATGAGTGATATCAAATAAGTATGGTATAAATATGAATATTTGATTAAATTTGGCCAATTTTGGTGATAGGATTCCACTGGTTGGCAGATCATTCTTCTATTCTATCCAACATTAAAACTGACCCCGTCTAAGCTCAGCTTTCAAAAAAAATAAAAACAAAAAACATGAATATCTAAAAGATTATGACAATGCTCTGGACCTCATGGAAAGGGCAGTAAGGATATCTATCTATACTGATTCATCTAACCATTGAAGCCCTAATTCTAACTTCTCTCCCTCATTATGCTACCTGGAAAATTTTTGGTTAAAGATAGTGTCTCTTCGTTAATTGCTATTCTCTAAAATGAAAAGAGTCATAGTAAATAGGCCAGAAATAGGCCGCAGAAGTAGGTTGCAAAATGCTCTTTAACTTCTTTTTTTCAAAATGTCTACATGGGATAGCTGGTTGCTTGTACCATTCTGTAATTTGTTATAAGATCTTTTGTTGATATTAAACTCTTTCATATGTAGCCATGCCTTCCTATCCGTGGCCTGTGGGTAAGATCAGCAAACTTGTAAAAGCCTTGCTAGCAAAACATGCCATTTCAGCCAGAGATATATCATTATAACTCAACATTAGAGAATACGTCATTGAAATTTGGGCTTATCTGAGGGAATATCATTCTTCTGCATTTTGGGCTGAATGACCTCC
>APFE030486924.1:23616-82037 GCA_000404065.3 Pinus taeda | reverse complement strand
TTTATTTATAGTTTTATGTAATTTTACTTAGTTAAAATGTTTTATTGATAATTATAATTATTAAGTATTTTATTTTGTTTTATTTTGACTCATTTAGGGACACTACACCATCTCCACCCTATTGGGCTCTATATTACTTATAACCTTTTATTATTTTTTAATTGAGTCAACATGTAAATGTTTACAAACAAACATTTACACCACTACAACATCGCCTCCGTACTGGGTTGTAAAGGGCCTCTTGGTGCAATTAAAAATATTTAATACCTTGTATGTAAAGTTTTGAGATTGTTTAATATTTAGTATCAAATCCTCCCATAAGTGACTATTCGAGTTTACTGAAAGATGAAGGTGAATGTCATTGCATCCCAAGTTGGCCAAAAGGTCTGTTACCTTATTGTTTGTTCTCCTAACATGAGAGGGAATACTAAATGGAATCATATGGATCAATTGTTAATATGTGTGATGTATTTTTCCAATCTCTAGTTGTGGCAAATACTCTCTAGAGAAGCTCTATTGATCAATTTCCTTACTCTTGAGATGACCGATTGTGAACCACCCTCCATAATTAGCGTGGAGAGGCCTTGCGATGGCATGATAACAAGGGAAATCGAGCTACAAGGTTAGTTGCATTATTACATGAATGTATACTATCTATGAATATAAACACTAGTTTCCCATATTGTTACAAAAGATTCATTCGAGACTAGCAGAACTTGGATTTCCTTTAGATGCCCCATCAAAATTAAGTTTAAGGAAGGAAGGAAGGGCCTTTGAAACCTCTACAAACAATTTTATCCCATGAAAGGGCTCTTTTATGTACTAACAACCAAATAAAATGGGAAACTTTGGGCCATAATTTCTCAACCCAAACATGTCTCTAGATAGGCTAATGAGAAATATTGGTATGACCTACAACTAGTTGGTATGCCTCTTTGATTGTGAACATAGCCTTATAGTTATAGCCCCATCATAATTTGTCCTATCTATCAAAGAGTGGGATTTTTCATTTGTTAATTCCATCCATTTATGTGTTTGAATTGGCTTGATCAAGAGTTTGAGGCCAACATTCCTTATTTTTCCATTCTCTTCATAAGGTGCACTCTGTTGTATCAGTCCAATAATCTTCTACTATGAATAGACCTCTATATTTCATAATCTCTTCAATAGCAGGAAATTCCACTGTACCGCTAAGGTTTGGATACTACTACCATGAATCCATCCAAAACAAGGCATATTTTCCCTCTTGAACTTCATAAAAACAATGTTGATATACAATGAATTTAGTATCACTTGCCAAATTCCATACTGAATATCCTTGAACAAGGTTTTGAGCTATCAAATTATGTTTCCATGATGGAGAGGGTTGTATTTCTTACTCCAAAGCTGCCTCCATAACTCATTGCCACATTGAATCCACCTCCACCGTAATCCCCCCCCAAATGTTATTTAGAATTTTTGGATAATGAAGACCAAGACCTCTTGTCGTTTTGGGAGGACATAATTTATCCCAAGCTACAAGGGCACATTTTATTTCTTGCATAGCCCTTACCCAGAGAAATGATCTGTAGATAATATTGATGGATATGATTATTCCTTTAGGAACTGCTAATGAAGAGAGAAGATACATTAGAAGGGATTGCAAGATTGATTTTAATAGGATTAACTTGCCAACAAATTTGAGATATTTGAGGGTCCAACAATCCAATTTTTGGGATATTTTTTGGTTTAATTCCTTCTAGTGAAGATTTATAAGGGATTTTATCTACCAAAGGTGCCCCTAGATATTTCTTAGGGAGATAACTACGTTGAAAACCAAACAATATGGCTAGGTTTCCCTACACTGTTGATTTAGTATTAAAGAAATAAATTTGAGATTTACCCACATTAATGGATGCACCTGAGGTTTCTATGAAGTCCTCCAAGATCTATGTTAAAGATCTATCTTTTATTACTATAGGAACTCCCATTAGCATCATATCATCAACAAATTATTGATGGGAGATGGGAAGATCGTCATCATATCATCTTAAACCTTTTGTCTTTCCTTATTCTATTATTTCCTTTCTGGTGAATACTAACCCTTTTGTAGCAAGAATAAATGAGGATAACAAGTTGGGGTTTCCTTCCTGAATTCCATGTGAATACTTGAATGTTGAGGAAGGATATTCATTGAGAATAAATGATAAGAAATAGGTTGTAACCAAAGCTCTTACCCAATCAATCCAATTACTTGAAAAAATAAAGGTTGTGAGGACATTGAAGAGATAAACCCAACTAATTTGGTCAAAGGCCTTAGGCAAGTCAAGCTTAAATAACATTCATGCCTTTTTAGATTTTTTTAATGAATGTAGGAAATCATGGGCTACAACTATTCCATCCACGTATTACCTCCACATAATTGATCTATTCCATTGAAATTAGATTTGGCAGGAGCATCTTTAGACAATTTGCAATGACTTTCAAATTAATATTATATATCTCATTTCATAAAGCTATTTGTATGAAGCTACCAAGATCCTAGGCCTTATCTAACTTGGGTGTTATTGTTAATATCATGGCACTCAAGGTTGGAAATAAATAGCATGTACTGCAAGATTCCTCCACTAGGTCAATGATTTCTTCACCAAGGAAATTCCAACAAGCCTGATAAAAATATGCGGTGAACTCATCCAGACCTAGCGCTTTGTTTCTTGGCATGGGAATTACTGCCTCTTAAACTTTAACATAGGATACCTCTCACGTTAAGGTAGCATTATGATCTAATTGAACCAACATTAAGATATTTTCCACGATCTTCTGAATTTATCTACATCGACTTTGATTTGGTTTACTAAAATGTGATCCATAATATCTAACCAATTATTACTTCATCTCTTTGTGATTTGTAATTTTTTGCCTTGCTTCATCTTTGAGTGAAAATATATTGTTATAATGTCAATGTTTGATAATTGATTTATGACAAAAATGTGTTCTTCTCCCTTCTCGAAGCCTGTGGATTCTTGACTTTTTCCTCCATAATATTTCCTCCTATTTCCTTCTATCCTCTTTTTTTGTGAGAATTTCTCCTTGTTTTGCAGGCAAATCCTTAGTTCTTCCCTCCAAAATTATTTGTTTTTGAACCACTTGTATCTCTACCTATATCTCTGGTTTTTCTTGTAAAATGTTTCCAAAATCCTCCTTGTTCCATATTTTTATTTTTGACTTAAGAATATTGAGCTTCTGGAGGGACGCTAGACTTGAACCTCTTCCCACCACCCCCTTTCCTTCTCAAGGAAGGATGGATCCTTATGTCAAAAACACTAAAATATGAAAATCCTGTTTTTAAAGGAAAAATTTTATTCATAAACTACTGCAGATATTCCAGTGGACATATCATCACAAAGGATTCGATAAAATTATATTCAAAATCTGAAATTATACACTATTATAATTCTATTTCTTTTTAGATTTCTAGATATGTAGATTATTGTTAATAATGTATGCATGAAAATCAAAATTATGGAGTAAATAGAGAACAATGAAATAAAAGCTCACACACAAACAAAAGATATGACCCAGAAAACCCTTTTGGGAGAATAATCCAGCTAGAAGGTGAGGTCACTCCGCTCTATTTCTCTGAATGGAAATATGGTTGCGAGTACAAAGAAGTATGGCCTATCATTCATGGGCTACTACAATGCACAAATCCTCTCTGTGTGCTATATCTCCTATCACTCTTGGTTATTTTTACTTATATATGGAACAATTATGCTTGAAAGAATGGAACTCATTTTCCTCCTAATGGTCTGATTATAACACAAGTTGATAACCTATTAGTGGTTAAGTTCGAATACCTCAACCCTTAACCAGATTTATAATATAGAATCTTCTAGAGTCTTCTTCATAATAATCATGTGCCTATCCCCTTTTCCATGAAGTATGGGGGACTGACATGGCATCCTCTCGAATTATGGTGGTGAAGACAGGAAGGTAAACTTCTGAGTGGCGTAACATTTGCATACAAAATTTGTTTGATGTTATTCTTATGTGGTTAGAAAGACCTCTATGTGTAGAATAGGAAAAATATGTGCACACTAAAGCAATGATTTTTTACCCCCAAAAAAATTATTTTATGCCTCAAAATGTTCCTAGAAGGTTTTAGACCCCACTTTGCCAAATTGGGTCCTTCTATTAAAAATGGTCCTATGAGCTGATTCTTCCTCTTTTTCCACTCTAAAAGCATTGAGATGCATGAAAAAAGATATAATGATCCAATCTGGATCACACTTCTCCATTTTGGGAAGTTTTGGCCCCCAAAATATTCTACTAAATGAGGAGAGGACATTTTTCCTCCACCTTCTCTTAGGTGTACCATTTAGCTTTCCCTGGAAGTTTTCCTTTCAACACAATATACCGAAGGTCATGCTACCCATGTCTTGTAGTTCTAGACGTCTTTTCCAAAAACAACATCTTTTGTAAACTCTTCTTGAGAATCTAGTACCAAATCCTCCACAAAAGGTAAGACCTATTCCTCTTCCTGATCTAACATAGAAGGCTCATAGAGTTTCAGATTATCTACATTCACAACTAAGTAAATGTGCATATATGGTGGTAAAATGAGTTGATATGCATTATCACCCACCTTTTCTAGTGTCTTGAAGAGATCATACAACAAAGCCTTGATTTTATTACCTTGCCCCTATAGCCTCTCCTTATTCAATTGTGTCCATACTCTTTCTCCCACCTTGAATGATTTCTCTATTCTGTGTTGATCATGCCTAGCCTTATATTTCCCTTGTGACTTATGCAGTGTCTCTTGTACCTTTATATGGAATTTTCTAATCTTCTCTATAAGTTTTGCAGCCCTCAAGGTGTCTCCTGTAAAATCTTCCCTCACTCCTCCTTGCTACCCATATGAATATCCAAAGGTGAAGGTGGAAAATATGCAAAACAAGTTTCAAATGGGGACTTTCTAGTAGAAGTCCAGACTACTTAGTTGTAAGAATTTTGTATATACACCATATATTCATCCTAGGTCATTGGATGTTTATGGTTGTATCCCCTCAAAAGTTGCAGCAAAGTCCTATTGACTATTTCTATCTACCCATGTGTCTGTGGATGGAATGTTTTAGATCTCTTCAACATTGTGTCCATATTCTCCCACACGTAGTCCAAAATGCACTAATAAATCTTGTGTCCCTTTTGGAAATGATGCTACTTGGTATCCAAAAGTGCAACCAAACCTATTCAAAGAATAAGTTTTTTGCTTCTTATCCATTGAGAGTCTTTTTACAGGGCATCAAATCACACATCTTACTGAACCTGTAAACTACCACGAATAGGTACTCATGTCCCTTCCTAGTTGTTGAGAAGCCTACCATAGAGTCCATGGAAATTCTCTCCCAAGTATGACTAGATATAGATAAGGGATGATATAGACCTTGTTTCCTATTTCTAGGGTTGTTGGTACAAAAAACATGTATCCTCTTATGAACCTAGACACATGTGCTTACATATTGGGCCAATACACATACCTCTACAAGTTGGCCACTATCTTCCCTACACCAAAGTGTCTTGTATTCTTAGAGGCATGAGACTCTCTAATCAGTTGCAATTAATCACCTTTATGAACACATAACATATCCAACCTATAGAGAAATCCATCTTGGAGATGGTAGTAAATGGTACTATTGCCATCGTGCACATGAATATGACTCTAAAACTACTAAAACGCCTCCCTAAAGTTCTCATCCTCTGAATATTCCTCTTTGTATGCATCATGGGTGAATGGATCCATGTGCATTTAATAGCTCCAAAAGTTGTGATATTTGATGTGGGTGGCCTTGAAAGCATGTCAAGAAACTTGTTTTTGCTTCCCTTCTTGTCCACTTGTACTGCCTGGTCTATTGTAGCTTACTCTGGGCCTACAAGTATTTTAGTGGATTATTGTCTCCTTTGCCATTAGATAATGATTCCACCTCTTCATATATTTCACCACGGAATAGAGCTCCTTGTCATAGGTAGGGTAGTTAAGAATATGCCCATGAAATAGTTCATAATGGTATCATACAGACCTTCCTCGCTACATCAAGATTGCTCCCGTAACATACCCACTCACATTTGTCTCCACTTCAAAGGGTTGTTGCAAGTTGGTTCTTGAATGATATTCTTCTTTAACTCCTCAAAGGACCTATATTGACCCTTTCCCCACTAGAAACTCTTGCCACTTGTTGTTATGGTGTGGAGTGGTGTTGGCATCGTTGAAAACAAGGCTATAAATTTTAGGTATTGTGTTGCCCTAATGAAACTATTGATCTCAAAAACATTAGTAGGCACCGAACATTTCATGATGCCATTCATCTTGGTAGGATCTACCTTTAGTTCTCCTCTACCTATAAAATGCCCTAGATACACGAAATATTGTTGTGCAAACTCACACTTTGTAAGATTTGCTAGTAGTTGGTGCTTCTTTAATGTCTTTGGTAGCTATGTCAAATGCGAGATGTGCTCCTCCTAGGTAGCACTGTATACCAATATATTATCCAAATAGTCTATAACAAATGAATCTATAAAAGGGCGAAGAACATCATGCATTAATCTCATAAACATAGCTAGTGCATTTCATAGGCCAAATGGCATGACTAACCACTCATAGAAACCTTGCCTAGTTTTGAAGGCGGTTTTCCAGGTATCTTCTTCTTAGACTCAAACTTGGTGATATCCTGACTTTAAGTCCAACTTAGTGAAGTATTTTTCTTGATACAACTAATATAGTAGATTATGTATCCTATGCAGGGGGTACCTATTCTTGAATGTGATTTTGTTCAACCACCTATAATCTATACACATCTACCAAGTCTCATTCTTCTTTGGAAGAATAACGATGAACGATCCACATGGTTATGTACTTGGTTGAATGACACCCTATTTTAGTAGTTGTTGAAACTATTTCTTCACCTTACTTTCTTTTATAATAGACTTCTTATACGAACCAATGCTTGGAAATGGGGAGTATGATGATAGTTGGATCTTGTGTTCCACTTTCCTCTTAGGTGGTAAGCCTTTAGGCTCCCAGACCACATACTTATATACCTGTCACAACTCTTCCCGTTGTTGTTCCTATTTCTTAGTACACCCCTCCAAGGATGCCTTGCTGCTTGCTAACTCTTCTACAGACTGGTTTTCTCTTAAAAACAATAAAACATACTTCTTACTGGAAATGATCAATTTCTTTGGTTGGTTGGAACTTACCAATGAAATTTTTGACTTGCCTTTGTGCGTGTTCATGGTGAATGATTTTCCATCCTTGAAAACCCAATACTCATTGGCTCTCCACATGAATATTGCATCTTATATGTACATGTAGGGACTTCCAAACATGACTCTGCATACATCAAGGGGAACCACATATAGTTCTACTTCATTAATAAAATCAACACTGATGGAAAATATAATTTTGCAGTTTTTTTTTACCTTCAAATTTGCATCCTTATTTACCAATCCCAATTGATATGGGCTTGGATGATAACAAACTTCCAACCCAAACTTCTTGACTAACTTTACTGCAATTACATTTTCTTGCAAGCTTGAGTTAAAGCACCAATCTTGGTCTTCTTGCCCTGTATATTTATATGGAATAGTTTGGTCATTTATTTCTCTTCCCATTGCTAAAGGCTATTCAGATTCAACTCCTTTTACACGAATGTACAAATGATATTCTCATCCACGTCCAAGTTACTTTTAACTTGGTTTCTCGAATCAGTGGCCATGAGATTCTTCTTCTTATTGTCTTTTTTTTTTTCTTTGGGTTAAGCTCTATATTCAACTTTGAGCACTTCTCCTTTGTATGGCCATCAATGTTGCATTAGTTGTTGAGACCTTTGCACTAATGTGATGTGGTTATCATCTTTTTATCTTTCCCCCTTTTCTACTTCTTCTTCCCCTCCTTCAAAGCGTTATGTTGCTCCTTTTACTTCGATCCACTTGATTTCCTTTTCTCCAGGTCTATGTTTTCCAGGTTTTGTGCCTATACACAAGCCTTGCCCACTGATATGGGCTTGAAAAACATCACTTGCTCCCACAGATGGCAATGTAGACCCCCCAAATATTTGAGGAGTACATATGGGTTATTTAGGGAGATACTCAACATTATGGCCATCTTTTTGAACTTTGTGGTGTACTCCTGCATTCTTTCCCCCTACTTTTGCCTAAAGTAGTGCCACGAGATCCATTTGTCCTCTTCATATCCAATAGGGTAATAATATGAAATTTTGAGGCTTTTGATGTCCTCCCACTTAGTCAATGGGGTTTCTCCCTCCATCCTCAAGGTCTCCTTGTGGCCTTCCCACCAATTCAGGGCATGACCCTCTAAGTTTGGTCGCGCAAATGAAATCTTTTGTTCTTCATCAATTTGATGGACACTAAAATACACTTCCATTTGTTGCAACCAATGATTTAGCTTCAAAGCATCAATCTCGTTGTTGTATGACTTGATATCTACCTTCACTTCCATTTTGAATAGGGATTGTGAATAATTCACAACACTCAAACTAGGCTGATATTTTTTAGGTCCTTTCTTCAATTGGTTCTCTGTTTCTTCTCGATCTCTTGATCCCCACTATTGTTTTTCCTCTGTGTTAGAACCTCCTTCTTCTCCAAATATCCCAAGGTTATTTATCAAGGCTATCATGAGGAGATTTACATTACAATTTATATTCACGAATTTTTGTTTCAACTGCTAAAACCTCTCCTCTATAGGATTATGAAGGTTATTCACATATTTGTTGGCCTTGATTAAGGTTTTCAGATCACAGTTGTCATTACACCAAAACCTGCATGTGTCATTAAATAGATACATCGCTAGAGTTAATAGATCCTTGAGAGGCAATTATGCACATGTCACAAAACACAAAGGAAGTGTTGGATTATCCATTGCCCAACATAAGGTTTTTATGACTTTTGTCCCAACCGATATAACTCCCTTTCAAATATCCACAACATACCCAAAGAAATCTGCTTTGATACCAATATGATCTATAAACTACCGTGGATATTCCATTGGACAGTTCGTCACAACAGATTTGATAACTACTATTCAAAATATGAAATTCTACACTATATTTACAATTTTGTTTATTTTTAGAGATATGGATATGTAGATTATTGTTAATAGTGTATGCATGCAAATTAAAATTATGCAGAAAATAGAGAAGAATGAAAGAAAACCTCACACACATTTGACACAAGATATGACCATGGAAACCCTTTTGGGATCAAAACCCAGTTGGAAGGCGAGATCACTCCACTCTCTTTCTATGATTGGAAATATGGCTATGAGTACAAAGAAGTATGACCTATGGCCTGTGGGCTACTACAATGCAAAAATCTTCTTAGTGTGATCTATTTTCTATCCTTGTTGCCTATTTTTGATTATTTATGGATCAAATGCATTCGAACGAATGGGATCTAATTTTCCTTCTAGTGGCTTGGTTGTAACACAACTTGATAGCCTACTAGTGGTTAGGTTTGACTACCTCAACTCTTTATGAGAGTTACAATATAGACTCTTTTAGAGTCTTCCTCATAATAATCGTGTACCTACCCTCTTTTTCATAAATACTAGGGATTGAAGTTGCATCCTCTCGAATTATGGTGGTGAAAACATGAAGGTCAACTTGTTGAGAGGCAAACATTTTGTATACAAAATCTGATTGACATGATTCCTGTAATATTAAAGTATAGTTGGTTAAAAATTCAGATTCTAGTTCACTATGGTGTTTTTTGTGGATTCGTCTAGTGCTTTTATGTTATGAGATTCCGCTTATGGTTTTCCTTTACCCTTATTTTGATACATTTATTGTGGATGTACTTGATGTGGAATTTCCCACTCCTTGCTAATCAACGCCTCATAATGGTCTTTGGACTGAAGGGACTCCTCCAGCATTGTTGCATTTTGTGCTCAAGGGTTTTTTGTTGAGGTTGGACTTTCTAGAAACCCTCATGGTTCAATTTTTGTTGATTTTATTTTTTTTCCTCTATGGCATTCAAGGGAAAATCCCTAAAGATATGGATGTATGCATGGCACTTGTGACATTTGAATGGTACATGCTCATAGTCTAGAGGTTGTTTCCAAACTTCATCATCGTAAGAGATTTCGATTGATTCTGAAAACAACTAAGAGATATTCATATACACACATATCCTTGCATAGGAGGTGTAGCATCCTTGCTTAGTCACTTCAAACATTTTCACAAAATATCCAATCACATTTCCAATAACATTTAAGATTTACTCCTCCCAAAATTCTTTTGGTAGAGAAAATAAGCAAACCCAAATTGGGGTTGCCCATGATTTTTTCCTATTCTGGGTTGTACCTTTCTTGCCAAAGTTTCATGAATAACCACACATTATTGAAAAGGTATGAGTCATTCTCAAATATCCTATTTTTTTCTTCCAGATTTTCAAAGATCACCCTAAAGAAACCCTTTTCTCCTAGCTCGATATCCATGTGTCCCTTCAACTGTTATTTTTGTTGGATCCATCCAACCAATGCTCTCTTTGTTATCCAAATGCCAATAAACTTGCATATTAAGGCATGATCCTAAATGTGCTTAATGTATCTCTTAATCTTGTTTGATTTTACTTCGTATTTTAGATCCTCGACTACCATAGGGAGGCATCTCCGTTGCACGAGATTTTGCTAATTCACCCCCAGTGGAGGATTGTCTTTACTTCTTTAGCATGACTTGAGGTTGGAGTCAATTGATGGCGTGCTTGTATTTGATGACTTGAACTAGAACCTCCATCCCTTGTGACCACATTATTGAAGGAGAGGTTTGCACCCCGTCCCGAGGTTATTTCCATGACTGCTCTCAAGCCACCCTAAATGGGTTAAGCTCTAGAACAATGTGGAAACAACATGAAGGAACTTACTTCCGCTAAATATTTTATTCTCATTAATTAAATAGATTAATGAAATAAAGAATAATAAATAAATCATATGACATCTTAGTTTCAAATCTAAAAGTGGTTAGTGTATGTATTCTTTATAGATTTTAACGGTCAAATTGTTGCATGGAGGTGGGTCTCTTGTCCCAAAAATAAGGGGATCAGATATACCAGTTTGATGCCTGGCTTAACCGTAACCTTAAACTTAGATTATTATTATTATTATTATTATTATTTATTTAAATAAATGAATAAGAAATTAAGAAAATAAATAAATAACATAATATTTTACATATTAAACTTAAAATGAGGTAAATTAGATAATATTTTTTTAATAAATTTAGAAAAGTATAATTTATACAATTATGAAATTCAATTCGAAAATGAATTTTGATGTCATACATCAAAATTGGAAATTCAGTAAACATGAAGTATGTAATCTCACCATTTCAACAACACAAAATTGAAATTTACCAAGTTCTAATAAATAATAATAATAATAATAATCAATTCATAACATTTAATCTCATTTTCCTCGATGGGGTGTCAAAATAGGATGCACATAGTTGGAAAGGACATGTAGAAGAGGTGGCAGAGCATATGTGGCATGTGGCATGTGGCAAAGAGGTTGGAGCCAGTGGACGAAAACACTCACAATATATCATTCACCCTATATGGGCTCTCATGGCCATCCTTTCCTTTACACTTGTGGCACAAAACCACCAACTACTATGAGTGTAAGCATGAATGACATTAACAATATGCACAAGTGAGGCAACTTGATCATTGGTTAATTGCGGAGGATGACTAACATCATGACATTCCATGGACTAGCAGAGGGGGGATGAAACATTCAAAGGAAAATTACCTTAATTGCCAAAGCATTTATAATGGAATGGGTTGTATCTTGGCATGATATCCATAAGGTACACCTGGAAACTCTAAGAATGATGAAATGGTTTAGTTGGTTGGAGGTTGGCAAGTGATTTTTAAGATGAGACCACAATGCATTTGGTTTCATACACATCCCACAAAGAATTCATATGAGTTTACATGTCAGTAAAATGAGCACTCAAAGGGATAAGGTTTGTGTAGAGAATTTTATGAGGATTCACAACTTTAGTGTCATGACCCTAGTAAATAGGAAAGAATTCCATTCTGGCTTCTAGAAAATTCACTTGCAACTGAGCACTGGTGCCAAGACATGTCACAAGGGTTGAAAAATGCTTGGAGAGAGCTCATAGTCGATTTCTATTTGGTTAATTAATAAAAAGGAAAGAAAAAGTGGAGGAGATTAATAAGTAATTCCAATGTGTTTGGAACACCATGGATATGGAGCAGCTATTGGCAGAGACACAAGGTTGGGTGCATGATCAGGTAACTCTTAGGCATGAGAAACAAAGTTACTTAAGTTATTAGAAATGTATTGGAATACTAAGGCTATGGTAACTGAAGTAGTGGCTATCAAGAGAGTAGAACTTGTAGAATTAAGGACGTATATCTCTCTATTCAAAGGAAAATTTGAAGCCTTTGTTAAAGGTGTCTTTAAGCTTACGATCATTGTCAAAGATAAATTATGCAATGGCACATGTTCCAATGCTTGAGATGTCTCTTGGGGATCTAAAGGATCTCATGATGACTTCGTCCTAATCCCAAAAATCCCTCTCCCAAGTACCTTCAATCCATCTAGCACATCGAATTCGCAGATTCGAGGATCTGTGAAGGAGGAGGCCACTCCAAGTCCTTTCCTAGAGCACCATCCCTCCTATGTTATCTCTTAATTTATATCTTTGCTTTCATTTCTAGCTTATGTATACAAAGGCTTAGTTAATCAAGCTCTAAGTAAACCAACATGGTTAAATAGTTCATGTTTTTCTTAGTAATATTTTTGCAAACACTAAAAAATTGTACATTAATGACCTCTAAAAAAATCATTTTTCTCTTAATATAACAGAATGATATGACTTAGTTTTCCGAGTAACAAAACCCTTGAAATTTGTAATTTTGTGAATTTTGTTACAATAATATAAATTAAAAAATATATTAAAAAACCAAACCATTTACTCTCATTTATTTTGTACTATTATTATTTATTTCTAATTTCTATTTTCTAACTTTGTAATAACATTTCAAATAACAAAATAAACTTTAATGGATACACTTTCAAATGACAGTATAAAACACATTATGCTTTACCCTGATTAATCTCTACCTCTTTGATGACTAGCAATGCAATCTCTTCAATGATTTTCAAAGATGTGCCTTTCCACATTTCAATGATATAAATCATGAAATATCCTCTTACTTGTTTCACCTTAATCATAAGCTTTGTAAGCTCTGTACCTTAATCATAATTGTGTATGAGATGTACTCATAATAATTGGTTTGGTCATGCATTGTTCCTAATTCCTTGTGTGCTTTACTTTTATTGATTTGACACTTTCCACCCAACTTGGTTTGATGTAAAATAAAGGTAATATATACCATCCTTAATACATTGAATTTTTAAAAAGATGAAACTTGTCCTTTAGTTTTGAACGACTTTTGTTCTAGTATAAGGTCCCCATTTGTCTTTTGTTATTTTCCATAATATTCTCAATGATTTTCTATGATTCTCATAGATAGGAATCTGGCCTCCAAAATAGTATTGCGATTTTCCAAGTTTTTAAAATAGAATGATGTAAAATTTGGTACTTCGTTTTATCCATATCAATGAATGATGTAACATTTTTGCATCTTTAATTTTGAAAAGTTAAATCTAAAAATATTATGATTTTTAACTCATAAAGTCTAATTAGTTAGCATTTTTTAATTTTAAACTATTAAATTTAAATCAATGAATGATGTACCAGTTTAATTGGTTTACAATTTTTATTTTAAAATTTTAAATTCAAAATCACAATTCAAAACTATTGTGATTTTTAATTGATAAAATTTAATAGGTTAAAATTTTATTTTGAAAAAGTTAAATTTAAAAATATCATGATTTTTAATTCATATTATTCCATTATGAAGGGCAGTGGATATTATGAATATCTTGCAATTCATATGGATTTCGCTACCGTGTTTCTCAAGTTTAAATAGTGTTGGCCTTTGTTATTTGGAAAATTTTTGATTTTTGTTTTTTATTTTGATTTTCTCAATTTTATAAAATAGCTATTACATTGTATTATATATTTAATAAGTATAATGATATTATGTTGATATTTTTATTTGCAAGTTTTATATAGAATTAACTAAAATTAATATATTAAAATAAAAGATTATTAAAATTTTAAAGTTTAAGATTTATGTAAATTTATTAAGACATTGTTACCTATTATCATTTTTTTATATTCACTTTAATATTTTGTTAATTATAATCTTGATAAATAATAATATATAATATTATAATATTACTAAGGTTCATGTAATAAGAATTTAAGACAAAAGAAAAAATTATTTTTTTATTTAGTGTAACTGATATATATGATAGATAATAGTGTCTATTTATAGATTTTCACATTTAGAGATTTTATATTCATTATGAAAATGTTTAATATAAGGAGAATTTGTTACATTTTTAGGTATATCTTGTGTTACTACTTTAATACTCAAATAGATTTTATGGGGTATATGGTCTTGTCAGCTTTTAAAGGGGCATGAGACATTAAAACTTGTGAATAGTGAAAAACATAATCTTGTTCATAGTATAGATTCATTGCAATATCCTTAATACTTCCTTTAAAGGTCAAATGCTAAGACAAAGCACTCTCCTCATATTTTCTTAAAATATTTTAATTATCTAAAATTTAAATATGCGTATTTTTTTCCTCTATGTTTAATATTTCAAGGAAAATTCAAAAGTGCATAACAAAGTTCATTTTCATTGCTTCAAAGAATTGGATCTCTTTCCTTCTTCAAAAACAAAAGTAAAATATAAAAACATCTAAGACTACTTTGCTTACACAATCTTCCAATGGAAACATAGCAACAAAGTGCTTTATTGAGATTTAATAAAATCCAACTTTTTAAAAAGTAAGAAAAATTCCACCCTTCTCTATGGGTCTTCAATAAACATGAATATCTCCTTATGGAAAAGTTCTTTTTTATTATCTTTGCCACAATCACCTTGAAGGGGAAGATCTTTCTTCAAAAGCTTATCTACTTTCTCATTCAACTCCCTAACATGCATGTTAAAAAGTAGCCAAAGTAAATAGATTTCTTACCTCATAGATCATTTCCATAATTCTAGTAAGTGTTGGATTTTCCAGTATATTCATATCATTCACCCATTGAATTATAACCTTAAATTCTCCCAAAACTTGTAAATAGTCTATACATTTGGCTAAAGTAACCATTAGAGGAATTTTGAGATCTAAAATGTGTTTCTTAAGGAAATTATAAAATAATAGTGGAAATAATAAAATAAGATTAGATTACATCATCAAATTTTAGAGGGAAAAAAGAAAAAAAAAAACTATTAAAAAAAAAATCATATTTTCAACTTATCTCCCTCTAGGTTTACTCAAATTTTGAGTAGGAATAATCGTTGGATGCATAATTTGATTCCATCCAAGGAGTACCCATGTTGCATACTTTCAATGGACTTTGCTACACAAAAAATGAGAAATACTTGAAAAATGTGATCACAATCATGTTTCTTCATGTATTTCTCATTTTTCGTGTAGTAGGGTCCATCGAAAGTATGCAACATGAGTATTCTTTGGAAGAGAAATTAAATCTTGCATCTGACAAGTACTCCTGCTTGAAATTTGAGTAAAACATTAGGGAGATAAGTTGAAAATATTAGTTGAAAAAGTAATTTTATTATTTTATTAATTTTTTTTATTTTTTTACTCCAAAAATGGTGAATCATCCCCATGGTTGACACCATCATCTTGAATC
The DNA here is from genome assembly GCA_000404065.3 of Pinus taeda. Classification (NCBI taxonomy): domain Eukaryota; kingdom Viridiplantae; phylum Streptophyta; class Pinopsida; order Pinales; family Pinaceae; genus Pinus; species Pinus taeda. The sequence continues at coordinate 66,221 of APFE030486924.1, read as the reverse complement.
ATATTGGTTCTTATAAAGTTTATTTTGGTTGTACATATTTCTTAAGAGACCTATTTTAGACCTCAAAAAGACTTTGAGTAATGCCCATAAAATACACAACTCCACTCTATTACATTCACTGAATCCACATGCTAATTTAAATGAAACATAAAGATGTTTTGGTTTATCTAACATATCTTTAGCACCACGTATACTTAGAGAGCCTTGAATATATCCATTAAAGTAACCCAAAACTTTTGAATGATCTATGTCTAAAAAAATTACTACTATAATATTCTTATGTGTCTTAGGCTTCAAGAGTCCTCCATAGAATAACTTATCCAATGGTATACATATATTAGTATAATATCTTTTCCTTGAATTATTGTTCCATTCTAGAGGACCACAAAGTCTAAAATATTGTATAGGGTAATGCCTTCTATTATGAGATTGATTTGTTTTTGTACTATTTTCTAAAAAAAATAAAATATTTGTATTTACACATTTCACTTTTCCATTTTCTCATTTTAGTACTTTAGATCATAATTCTTTTGAAAATGGACAATGCATAAAAAGGTGATCTATAAATTCATCTTTCAATTTACACAATATACACCTACCAAGACCTTACCATTTACTCCTTTTGCATTGATTTGATGTGAGAATTTTATTTAATAAAGTTGACCATAAAAGATGATTCAATTTTAAAATTTCTTTCAACTACTACTTTTCTCCTTATTTTTCATCTTCAATCCTTACCACATACCCTTAGTTTTATGTACCTATTATATGCTTACCACATACCCTTAGTTTTATGTACCTATTATATGCTTTATTTCTAGACCATGTGATTTTATAATATACATGTTTTAAAAGAATGATAATGTGTTTCAAAATAAAAATGTACTTCTCCTATACATTTATTCCTTGTGAATCTAACTTAGAAGCTAATTTCCAACATTGTTTCCATATATCGTACTTTTGCATTAACAATAGTATAAATATTGAATTTATGAAGAGATTTCATAAACATATTTAAGAGTTTGAAAGAATCTTCACAACCCATCCTTCAACCCTTTCCTATCTTTACATTGTTCCCTTTATCAATATTACACATTAATGGCTTCCTTGCTAATTATTGAGAATTATAGTTTCGATAGGAACTTTGCACATGTTTAGTGTGAATGTGTGAGAAGTGGTTCAAGATTTTTTTGAAAAAAAATATTCTTGAAAAGTGATTCCATTTTTCGAAAAGTAATTATTTTGTAATTCACTTTAGTTAACAAAAAGTGAAAGTCTTATATTTAGTAGTTGATTCTAAAGTATCATATGCATGACCTAAACTATGAGTAATATGAGAAGTAAAACCTTACCTAAAAGTATAAGAACACATCAACACAAAAGATTTTTTCACATATGAGTAGTTGCATAACTTACTTGACCCCTCAAGTGTTATTAATGAAGTGGGGTAATCAAATTTTTTATATTTTCAAAACAAATAAAAAATACTTTTAAATATACATTCATATTCTACTCATTCAAAACTTTCTAACACTTGTAATTTTGTAAAAACTTGAGTCTAGGAATATTATGGCTCTTTGAATATTAATAAAATCTTCTCATTTTAATTTTGGCACATCATTATCCATAAACTAAACCCTACACATCATACTTGGTAGAGTCATATCTTGGTCTCCATGCATAGTAAGGTAGAACCCTTTCATTTGAGAATTATGAAGCCATAGTCTTATAATGTGTCACACCATGGAACCCATTGAGGCACACCATATTATACTCCAAACTTTTCTTTATGAAAAGAAATCATGTCCCAAGGAACTTTGTGTCATTGTAAAATGGGAAGCCTCCTCCCTTCTATCAAACCATCCAAATATCTTGCACTTGTGTTAGGTAGAACCAAACTTCAGTGTGATGTTTCACACCTTATTAAACTTCACATCTGAGATTCTTTACCATGATACCCCGCTCTAGTCCTATTTCTTTATCACATCATAAAAAGGCTTCGTTATGTGATGTATCACCGATACAATTCTTTTGTTGTGTGTTGTTTCCAATACATATTGTATCCAAGAAATGTTTATCATGTGGCAACCATCCCATGTTCATCACTTTGCAAACTTTGTTTCAAAGAGATATAATCTTTTTAAACTTTGCAACAATTCCCATGCACCAATCTTACCTCCTTGTATAGTCATGATTGATTAGATAAAGCATCTTTTTCACCAAAATATATTATTTTTATAATAAATAAAGATTATATTTTACTATTATTAAACAATATTTATGGTGTTGACACTTTCTTTTGTAAGCTTGGTAGGACTCTCCAATTTTCGAGTTTTACATGTCCATTAATCACCCTGTTACGAGGGGAGGGTAGCACGAGATTCGAACCCAAGATCTATGGTTTGGTGAGACTTCATTCCACAACCATCGCCACTTGAGCTACCACAGACGAACATGGTGTTGACACTCTTATCTTCATCGTCAAAGTTTATTTTATTATCACTAAAAATCATTTTTATTTCTGGCTAATGTTTCACGCTTGAAATCATTATTTTCTATCTAACACTCTTTTCTTTATAGCCAAGGTTGTCGTTAATCCTTTTCAACAATTAGCCTCGCCTTCTTTTCTTTTGGGTAATGTATCAATGTGATTTATTTCTTTTAAACAATGTATCAACTCATTCTTATTAGTCCTTGTCGCAGGCACGACTGAGACTATTGTAATCGATATGACAATGTTAACATTAATCTAATTGCTTGTTAGTCTTACTAATCATGTATAAACAAAGTTTTTAAGCACACACAGTTTCACCATCTTATTTGACCTCTTCATGAAGCTAGGAAGAAAACCCATAACTTATATCTTATTTCACCACCTTATTTGACCTCTTCCTCTCTCACTCAAGCGAAGAGGGAAAACCATAAGTTATATACTTATTCATTTATTTGGTATTTTCAAACTGGTAAACTAATAATAACATTTGTCGAGGAAATTCTAGCTCACAACCTGATTTATATGGCACCAGAAGGCTATCTTACAGGTTCATTTTGGCTGTGGGAGAACTGGTCCACGTTCGGCTTCATCATCCACCTCCGCTTGTATCCAATTCTCCTCCCACACGAACCCATAACAGCCCTGTCGCTTGAACGATATCTCGACCAGTAACACACTTCAAGTTTGGACAGATTCCCAGTGTTGGATTGCAAACTCCTTCCTCTTTCACTTGGTAGAGTCCTCGCACGGACTTCTCCTCATGGGTATTCTCTTATCCCCATGCCACTCATCCTCTGGAAGTACACATTCATCCAGCAAAATCGCACTACAGCCAAATGCTTTAGATGCACTGGACAAAAAAATATTTCCACCGTCGCCTCTGATCAAATCCTCAAAACCAAAAGGCCCCCCTCTCTCAAAGAAATGCCAAGCATGTTCCATAGTTTTACATGATGCTCTAGGCCGTAGTTCACAATGGACAGGATCACAACTCCACAGAGCCGAATCATAGTATATACCAAATCATGATTTACTGTTTTACTCATCCAGGTGGACTCCACAACAAATTCCACAAAGCCTCTACACAGTGCTGAACAATACCACTCAGCCACACGTCTTTCCTAAGCCAAGCACAACAAAAGGGTCCTCACTGATTTGACTCGGATTTCACTCCAGGTCCACGTTCTTATCAGCATACCACTTCTTGTGCTTTGATTCAACACCACACAGTGTTGGACAAGAAATACGTGGAGCAACCGGACTCTTGTACAATTGCACACGTAGAACCATACAACAACCAAACCTCCAAACAATGTTCTATGGCATGCTAAAACACCCCTCCGCACAACCCAACAACACCCTAGCAACAATCAATCTTCTCACGCTGGTTTTCCATGATAAAAAATGAAGGACGACTCGCCTCAACGAGCTCTCTGAGCAATTGACTATTTGTACCTCTTGTTAATAGGTTTGTGGTACTAGAAAATAAATCTTTATATAGAACAGATTCTGGGATGTTTCCATCTTATTTAGGCTATGGATTTGGATTTCGATCTGCTGGGACAAAAACTACTACGGGGTCAGATAACCTATGGCTATGCCCATGCTGCTTGCTGTTAGAATGGTTGCTGCTGATTGCTGGTCAGACTGTACACAATGGAAAGTTTTCCCAACATCAAACATAACTTTCTAGTGGTGTTTCTTTTCTTCACTCTCGCTCATGGCAAGGACTTGTTGCCATGCAGCTGGTCTTGTTTCTCTAAATTTATATCATTTATTAAAAAATTTATTCAGTGACATGCATTGTTTCACTCAAAATATTTTCCTGGAACAAATGAGAAATTTCCCATGTTTCTCTTATGATATATAACTTTGTCGAATTGCACTCAACTTTTCCAAATGCTTCCAAGGCTTAACTATGTCCTAATATCCTATCAGAAGCCTTCAATGAATCACCTCAAGCATTAAAGAAAAGGTTTTGAAGGCATTTAAGGCTCTGACTTATTCAAGTTTATGATAAGAGGCAAATTTAATAAAATTAACGCTTGAATGGATGTCTAGGAATCTAAGGGATTTGGATTTTTTATGGGCTACCAATATCCTCAAACATCTTTCCAAAAATAAATTAGAATTATAGTTATTTGAAAATTCTAAGAAGACTTTTTCTTGATAAAATTTTATGGGCCATAAACATGTTCAAACATCCTTCCAACAATAAACTAGAATTATAGTTATATGAAAACTTTAAGAAGACTTTTTCTTGAAATTTTATCAAGACATTAATCTATGTGTACCATTGTCACAAGCGAACCTACCTACTCAATGGATTTTAAACACTTATAAAAGAATCATCATGTTTCATCTAATTAGGAAAAGAAAATGTCTGTAGTTTTGGTTAAGCATATGTATCTAAACATAAGATGAATACCAATTTTTTTCCAACAATTCCCTCAACATGTATACAAACCCAAAGCATCCCCACATATGCATCAATCAACATAAATTCTTACACTAGAAATTTTTACTTGGCAACATCCTCATGAACATGCAAACAAAACTATAACATACATGCTCATGGTGTAAGCATTCAAAAACATGAAGAGAGTTACCTATAAAAATTATCAATTTTTTATTAACATTCGACTTGTTAGCATCCTCATATTCATGTTAACATATATAATCATACATGAATGCATACTCAAAATTAACAAGACTTACTTTACACATGCATATATGACTATATAATGGAAATTCAATAAACAAGTACATAGGTTCAAACCACCTATCACTACAAAAGATATCCATGCATAAGAAACCATAATGAGTGAAAGATAATCATGTTGGTAGCAACCTTATAGACATATATGAGTAATATGATAAAAAGGATAAGAAAAAATCCATACCAAGCATCCCTTCATGAGCATTATTCACGATACAGGCATGCAATTTTATTTCCTATCCAATGTAAGCACAAAGCTATCACATAAAGTTTAATGGTGCAAGTAGCTAACAACATACAATGAAAAATTCGTGTGTTGTAAGGAATGAGTGAGAGGGCACTAACACTTTCCATAACATCAAGGCATATATAAAATCAGTAAGCAAAACACCATACAATACAATCACAAAAATATAGTTATCTCCCAACTAAACCCTATAACCAATTATTCCCATTGCATAAGAGAAATTTTTAAAATACATTGTAGTACATAATGACTTCATTATTCCATCATGAACCAAACAAGAGAAAACAAATTAATCAAGAAACTAATTTAGCATTCATATAATTGTCCCAAAAAATTAGGGGCTTTGGTCCAAGCATGTAGACAAGTTATTTAGGTTGCATGTCATTGATTTCAAAGAGACCAACATTATTTCCATAAGATAGGCTAGAAATTTTATATTCATAAGAAGCAAAATCTCAAATTTATAAGGGTGATTATATACACACAAATTATCCCATTTTAGATCATTATATATGTTTTATGGATATAGATCAATCTAGCTAGTCCATCACAAACTGCCCTTCCCTATTATAGCAATGGACTTTCCCTTCCACAAAATTTCAATTTAATACATGTAAGGACACATAATTTATGGGTGATGAGGAACATGCACAAAAGTCCCCATTGATGTGATTGCATCCAATCCATTTAAAGTTGGATTAGGATCAAGGTTTGGCTAGCCAAGAGGATTAATGCTAACTAGTCCCTAAATTAGCTCATTCACCCACACAATCATCAATCACATTGTAGAACTATGTATTATAGACACTAATGTCATTCAAACCATTCCATGCAATCTCAATTTAGCATAACTCTTAAGGAAATTACCAACCAATATCTTATAGAAACATACATATAAATCTATCCCATTTAAGAGGCAACAAGTCCATGTACATTTATAAGTAATTGCATTAAGAATTTACTCATCCATGAAATTGGTCATAGTAGATCCATTTTCATTATTTAAGTAGGTGCATCAAATAAAATCAAATGCATATATTTTATGAAGATAAGTAGACACTTATCTAAGGTATGAGCTTACAAATGATTAGGATTGAGCTCTTTTTCACTCAACTATATGATTTTCTACACAATCAATATCTCTACAATTGGCCACACCCTAGCTAGAGAATCAATAATTTTTTTTTTTAATCTAAAATACAACTTTCTAGCTAATTGGGATTGAGCTCTTTTCCACCCAACAATAGGCTAAGCTACACATCAATCTATGTATAACTAGGCACCCCTTAGCTAGGCCATGATATCATAAATGGAACTCTCAACACTCAAATGTTTTGGTTAGGTAATGGAAACTCTCTCTTATAGGAAAAATATAAACAAGGACTCTTCTTCAACATCGAGCTTAGGGTATCCATGACTTCTAATATGCTTCTCAGTGGGCATAAATAACACTAAGCGAATCCTTTCACTACTCCACAACCCCTCAATGATTTCCCTTCCTCGTGTAACTCATGCACAAACAACATATAAGGAAATATTTTCACCAGTCTACAATCCTTAAATAATTTCCTTATCCATTCCACCCATGCTCACCAAAAAATGCATCAATCACAACCCTCTCAACTCATGAAGGATTTGGGGCTTCTTGGTTTAACTCAAAGTTGTGATTCAAGTATATCAAAACTATATTACTCAAACAAATATTCCACTTGAACATGGATGTATCAACATGCAAAAATCATCCCTATTTTGCAATAATGCACTTTTGTTACTATATTTGTTGTATACTCATTCATGTGATGCCCCTACACATTCTCCAAGGTTATGCTCTTCTTCCATCTCACCAACCAAATGAATTTTCCCATATATGCACATGCCCTTCATTTTCATGGGCACAATTTCCTAAGTGCATTCCACAATCTACGGGTGAATTTTTTAGAGGTGATGAGACTTATCCCCTTCCTCTAATAATTGTAGAAAGTGGTTCAAATTGGTGCTCATATTCCAATTAGTTGTGTCAACATTTTTCATGAATGAGAAAGGTAAGATACATATATATAATTTAAAATTATCTAAATCAACTACCATAGCAATGACATATAAATTCATATAAATTCAATCTCAACATAATTAATCACAATATAAGCTATGGATTAAGATGGGGGTGTTACAATCCCATCCCCCTTAAAGGAAACCCGTCTTCAATGTCCTTTTTATTGTTGCAACACACCATCCTAGGTGTTCTCCTTTACTACAATAACATACATACCGTTTCCTTTTCAACTATGCTTTCAATTGTCATTCATTTCACCATCTAGCCACCTCTGTAGTTTTAGCATTCTAGCTAATATATATAATTTATCAAAAAATTATGCATATTGCAACCCTTTTCAATACATAAGAGTCCCATCAATATATGCAACTTGAATTAGAGTAAACATTTAAACAAAATAATTATATGTATGATCATGGATTCATGTCCATATGGCTTCCATGTATAGAACCAAACTCATTGTTTTCCGAGACATAACAAATGTACTCATGATCCTACCTAGTATGTTACATTACTCTAGTTTCATATTCCTTCTAGTCACTTTCCCTCTAGGCTTAAGAATCCCCTTCTCTATTGCATAGTCCCTTAGGGGATCCATCATTTACAAAGGCTTCCTCACAATTGAATATTATTGAAACTTATCAATTCTTACAGTTGAGGCATCTCCCAGATTTATCCATCACACTAGCTCATGACAATGGAAATGTTATGAAACCAGCTCAAGAAAAAGATAGAAAAGATAGATCAACGCCTTAAAATTCAGCGTCTTTGAGGGGGCAGCCTCCTTTACATTACATAAATGAACAATTCTTGGATGATACAAATGACAAAACCTCCTTTCTATATATAGGAGTCTAAGGAGTCACAATATAACCTAGCCGACTTAACAATAATAATATAAAGCCACAAAAATAACAATAGAGGGATTCTATGGGGCACAGTAATAACAATATGGGGGCAATAGGGGCACAACAATATTAATAAGGCGTACAACTACCATAGTAATGGAGTAATCACTAGTATTATAGGGACCCAACAGGATCTCATCACAAACCATCTCTAGAGTGGCAATATATCTCCTTGTAGCATGGAATATGATAGGATGGTCCAATAGCATAATTATTTTGATATGATATTTTGGAGGTTCGACAATAGAGAAGGAAACAATGCGAGGATATACGAAAATATAATACAATGACATAGACAATTTTCCTTGTTTATCCATAACCCGCATAAAAACCAAAATAAGTTTACCTAGTACCTGTTTACTGTAGAGGTACCCATGGTAGATATAGAGATCTTCTAAGTACAGAGCCAATTCCCATGCCTGTAGATTCATCACTTTGCAAGAGAATCTATTGATCCTAGAATTTGTGAGTTTTGTGTGTCATTGTTACATTGTTACTAGGAGTTTTTTTCCAACATGTGACTGTGTTCTAGCCCATCAATACAACATTTCATTAGTAGCTTACCCATGGTATCTTTTCCTAGCATCGCAACCTGTACTATCATTCATGACAAATTAAGCACTAACATCGTGACCTTTGACGAAGTAAATGATCCCTTTTCTGCTAGTTTGAAAGCCTATATAATAACACTAATAAGCTAGATCAAAATAATGATACAATACTAGGCTAAAATAATTTTAGTTAGAATCTAGTAGAAACAATAACTATTTATATGTTTTGAACTAGCTAATAAACTAATATATGGATATAAAACTAATATTAAAATCTTCTAGCCTTGCTATCTAAACTAACTAGCTATCTAACTAATAACTAGCATTTCAACATATCTTAGAGTATTAAATTTACGTGTATTTGAATTATCTCACTTCATTGCATTTACTACCCAGCAATATTACATTTAGAATATTACATTGATAATATTGTAGCCCCATTGCTATATGCAATGTGAAGGTGTGAAGGGTGTGCGAAGTAAGCTTTCATTTTGTAGTGTTTGCTCTACACCTCCACACTCCATAGAATGAAAGTTTTCATTTTGTGGAAGCTTACTCCTTGTGTGGAACTGGGGACAGAACTAGTAGTGCAATACCATTCTCAGGTGGCAAGCTCTCTCCTTCCAAGTCACCTCTTGTAGTGGTCGAACGATTACTTCTTACAACTTGGATCCCTCCAATTGGAAATTTGGACAAATGTTTGGAGGAAATAAATTCTAGAAGTAATATAGCCAATAGTCTTACCCCACCTCAAATTTCGAGCAAGCTCTCTCTCTCTCTCCTCTCTCTCTCTCTCTCTCTCCTCTCTATATATATATATATATATATATATATAATATATTAATGGAAGTGGTGCACTCAATGCAACCACCCATTAAAAGAGATTTAATATAGATTTAATAATATTGTGTGTCTAAGATATTAGAATAATGATATATGACACGTGTTCTTGTGGTATATGTCCATTCATGTCTTTGTGTTAAGAATGCTACAAGCAAATCTTCGTTTACGAAAAGAAAAGAATAATGAATTGCTTTGCATTCAAAAGCATGTACCTAAGAACTTGAAAATGTCATTATCTTTTCTCCATGGATGAAATAGATTATTTTATATGTGATGTTGTTATCTTGTGTAGAAGTTTTCGTTGTGCATAAGGTTTCTCACTGTGTGGAGTGCGGAGGTGCAAAGAAAACTATGCACAATGAAATCTTCCTCTGCACCTATGCACTCCACATTGCATAAACCAATGGGGCTACAATATTATCAATGTAATATTCTAAATGTAAATTGTCGGGTAGTAAATGAAATGAAGTGAGATGTGTCAAATACAGGTAAATTGAATACTATAAAATATGTTGAAATACTAGTTATTAGTTAGATAGCTAGTTAATTTATTTAGCAAGGCTAGTAGATTCTATTATTAGTTGTATATTCGTATATTAATTTATTAGCTAGTTCATAACATTTAGCCAATTATTATTTCTACTAGATTCTAGCTAGTATTATTTTAGCCCAGATTGTATCACTATTTTGATCTAGCTTATTAGTGTTATTATATAGCTTAGTATTAATATTGTATTGGTATCTTTCTAGTGATATCCATTATTATTTTATGCTAGTATGTCTTTATATATTGATTATTTGCCAAATTCATTATTTTCTAGTATGTGTTTACATACTTATTAGATTTATTAGTTAGTTCATAAGCCATTATTCTTTCTTACCAGAGTTGCACAAGTAACTAGATTGGGATTTGCATTTGTACTTGGCTTTCAAATTAGTGGAAAAGGGATCATTTACTGAGTCAAAGGCTATGGTGTTGGTGGTTAGTTTGTTGTGAATGCTATTACTAGTTGTGATGCTAGTTGAAGTTATGGTGGGTAAGCCACTGATGAAATGTTGCATCGATGGGTTGGAACACAATCACATGTTGGAACAAAGCTCCTAGTAACAACACAACAATGACACACAAAACTCATAGATCCTAGGATCAATAGCTTATCTTCCAAGGTGATGAATCTACAGGCGGGGGAATTATATTTGTAGCTAGAGGATCATTGTATTTACTACAAGTACCTCTACAGTAAATATGTACTGCTAAACTTTTATTGGTGTTTATGTTGGTTATGGGTAAACACACAAACCACCTTGCACCTTTGTATTGTGTTTTTGTATCTCCTCACCTCTTTCTTATATTGATGCCTTCACTATTTTCGAACCTCTAGGCTATCAGATGAAACAAATTATGTTATCAAACCATCTTATCATATTCCACACTACAAGGAGAAATCTTGCCACTCCAGAGATGGTTTGTGATGAGATCTACAAGCTTTTATACACATACGTGGTAACATAGAACACCAATGCAACAATGCAATAGGAAAAATACAACCACCAAATCATAAGGGATTGGTACGTGGAGGTTTTAAGATGAATCTAAGTAAATACATGGATTTGACTTCATATAGGTACAAAGAAGATCTCATGAGGTCTAAGAAGAAAATATTAAGTCACTGCAAATCAATGCCACATACAACAGATAAACTTGGACTGCAGTTACATAAATTAGATAAACAAATGTGGAGATAAGTTTTGTTATCCGAGAAGGTAACAAAATTCCTAGTAAAAGTCTCGATGAATGTATTTTTGTATTCATAGCCAATTTATAAAAGAAAAATCACCATGATATTAACAATGGAAATCAATGAAGAAATGATGTTGGGTAAAAGAGAAGAGAGGTACCAAGGGAGTAAAATTCATGTTCAATAACCAACTATTGCAAGGTGGATAGAAGCCATGATACCACCGACTTGTTGTACCATCGTTCTATCTTGCAAATTAGATCATAGATAGAAAGGAACCAGATTTTTTTTGCCCAAGGAATAGATCACAAAGAGGATAACAGACCACCGGAGAAAACACTAGATTATGAAAAGGAAAAGTAATATGCATTGGAAGTGCAAAGGAAGCACAATGAATGTTTCCTCTACATCTCCACATTCTGCACATTGAAAGCTTCCTCAACACTTTCACACGCTTTTGGATTAAAAAACAAGAAAGAAATTTATTTCTTATCTTAAATTCAATCAATTGTAAGTGAGATTATCGCAAACGAATTAGACAAAATCCAAAAACAAGCTTCCTCCTTAAGATCGTCGGACAATAAATTATTATTATTATTAAGGTAGTGCTTCATAGATTGACAAGAATGAGGTAGATAGTTGAGTAAATGAGGAGTGCAGAGGTGCAAAGGAAGCACAATGAAAGCTTCGGCCACACCTCCGCACTCCGCACAATGAAATCTTCTGAAAATAAGTGATTTGTTGTGATGAGAATTGGGGATTGTAGAGCTTCTCTCTCCCAAAACGAATTTGACATTTGTTGCTTGAAACTTCTCCTTCGCTCTTTATGAAACAATTTTTGGGACTTCGAGAAAATATTGCATTTGACACACATTTTGAACAATTGTCAGAGGAAAAATCTAAGCATTGCACAATCCCATAGACTGTTTGATTGGAAGGATCAAAATATATTTGTCTTATTTTTAGTCTATTTGAAACGATATTGAGTTAGGCGTTACCACTGAACATTACCATTATTTGCACCTCCACACTTCGGACAATGGAAGCTTCCTCTGCATATTTGTTCAACCCCGTCCACCCTCTCACCCCTCTCACTTAGGCAAGGGACTTGGAACAATGTCAGTTTTGGCATCATTGGGCAGATTTGTAACAATGTTAGGCATATTAGTGTCGGAGCACTCATCAACAGAATGGCCACTTACAAAATTAACCTTCTTTTCGTTTTAAGTTGATTTGTTAGACATTGACAAATACTGAAAATAAATCACTCTCTACCAAGGAAATTATGTCACATCAAGACTTGCTTAATCAATGGAAAATTAGAACTAAAATTTCTAGAAATTAGAGAATTATTTTAAATTTATGGCAAAAATAAAAATATTCAACATTCTCTTGAAACTTTAATTAAACTTACTTAAAAACCACAATTAAAAAAACTAATCAAGAATAAAGAAACTTTGACCACTTACAGATACTATATTCTATCACAAAACAAAAACTGATAAACGGAAGCCCCACCAAAAAACAACTTAATTACATATACCAGTTAAACCATTCCTTTTTAATATTTCCATTATTTTCTGAACCAACATTCAAACGAAAAAACTTAATAACATACCAGAGTAAAAGCATTCCTTTTTAATATTTCCATTATTTTCTTAACTAACATTCAACCGATGATTACATGCCCTGCTATTGACTGTTTGTTCTCTGGAACTCTGACCGGACGAGACCATGGGACCGGCCACGATTAAAAGATACAATCATAAAAACTCCAACAACAACTTCAGCAAAGTTTTCTCGGCCTCCCACTTGGCAACAATGGCAGTCAAAAGCACGCGGCCTATACTTGGGCAGTGGCCCACGTTCTGAAAGTTTCCGTGAAGCCGGGCTGCTAGAAATCTATGTGCAATAATTGGCCGTCCGTCCACAGTTTGAATGAAAGCTTCCATGAAACTGGGGCTGTAAGAGAATGGTGTGCATTAATTCAACGCCTACCCTACCACTTCCACGCGCAGTGCGACTGCGCGTTCATCCAAATCTTTGGCCCACGTGTTGTAACATCAAAGTTTCCACGAAACTGTCGCTTTAACAGCAATTTATTCTGTATTTATTCAACCTCTCAAGCAAGAAATCCCAATGTGTCTGTAAATCTTTTGGGGGCTTGGATCAGGAAGAAATCCGAGGTTCCCAATACCAATTTGTATTATAATCTGCTTCTGTTCTTCTCCTTATATCTCACAGAGCTTTGGAAGGATGTCAAATATGAAGGTATATCTCTGCCCTAATTTGCTCTGTTCAAGCAGAATCAAATTTCAATGGTTTTGAGATCCAGTGTGTTGTGAATTTCAGATTTAAGATTTCTGTGACTGTCAGCTTGTTTCAATTGATTTTCCGGACCTATCACATTTACGTTGATTTAGAGATCACCGTTTCGAACCCACAACTGCAAATTATTGAACCGATCGACTAATGATATTATGATTTGCAGAAAATGGTGCTGAGGGTAGCAATTGACGATGAGAAAAGCAAGAGAAAAGCTATGACCGCTGTTGCAGCTGTTGAAGGTAAACATCAATCTAGCATTCTCCATTGCAATTTCTCATTATAATGTATTGGGTTTAGAGAATTGATAAGATATTTGATTGCAGGAGTGGAGTCTGTTGCAGTGGATCTGAAGGAGAGGAAGATAACTGTGATTGGGGATGCAGATCCAGTCTGCCTCACAGTAAAACTGAGGAAATTTGGGTGCACAGAGCTGCTGAGCGTGGGTCCTGCAAAAGAAGAGAAAAAGGCAGAGGGCGAGAAGAAAGAAGAGAAACCAAAGGATGGGGCCAAGAAGGACGAGAAGAAGGTCGAGCCTCCAACAATTGTGTATGTGACCCCAAGCAGCTATGCGCCGTATCCATATACTGTTGTTACAGACGACTATAACCCTTCCTGCACTATTTGTTAATGAATATTTCAGTACCTCTTCCCGAATACCAGAGAATCCATGTTCTCTGTGCTTGTAAAAGGGTATATATATATACATGTTTGTTAACATGGGTATATATACATGTTTGTTCTGGACAGGCCTCTGATGGTCAGGGGCTGGGCTCTGGAACACAAAATAGTGAGTAACACAGTTGAAAATAGTGAATGACACAGCTCATGGAAACCTTCCTCCTGGCTTTGGAGAAGAAGGAATCGGAAGTTTATGTAAATTTTTATTTATTAGCAATAAATCTCCAGAGTTTATTTTAAAATACTAAAGTTTGCAGGTATTCCTCCATGAGATTTCCATCCTATTTTTTCATAGAAAAGATCCTCAGTACTAGGCTATGTGTGAAGCTCTCTATGTGTGAAGCTCTCTGTTTGCCTAGTTTCCTTACATTAACAGAAAAAGTGTGAAGCTACTTGGGTTACTGGAATTTTGAAATTTCAATCTCACTGCACCGAAGTTAAATTTTTCATGTAGTTTTGAGGATTTTAGAAACAGCACATAATATTTAAAAAAAAAAATGTGATTCTAACAACAAATTCCTATAAAATTACAGACTTATGAAGGAAATGCATTTCTAATAACAAATCCTCTAAAAAAAATTATGGATTTCATACAGATTGATGAAAAGAAAGGTAATTCTAATACCAAATTCTTCCGAAATCAGATATTTTTGAATGATTTGAAAAAAAAAAACTAACTTTTGACCAGCACCATAAAAAGGTAACAGATGAAGCTATTAAAGCTGCTTTCATGCATACCAAAATATACAATGACTACATTACCGTTTTCTTACGCACAGAATAAGGGAAACTAAATGTACAGAATCCATATTACCATTTAGATTTACATATAAGGAAACAGAGTATATGAAAACACTGATTAGGATTATGATAAGATAATATTGCAGCAGTTTAACTATATTGTTTTTTTAATTGAAAATTATGGAAATTTTAATAATATTTTAGTAAAATTAAGTAGGGGATTTTGTAAATCTAGAATGTTTTAGAGGTTTTTAATGATGTTGAATCTATTTCATCATAAAAAACATGATTCAAACACTGCTACTATAAGATTTTAAAAATAAAAAATTGTCTTTTTTATCCGGACTACTTTTAACCGTCCAAACAATATCTTCACCTCGTTAATATTTTAATAACTATCAAAAATTAATAAACAAAAACCAGAAATATGTAAAAACATTGATTACAGTAAAATAAGATTTTATCGAGTAATAAAAACAAAGTTAATTAGCAACAAAGTACTGAGTCTCAAAAATCAAAATTAATTACCAACAAGGTATTCAAATGATAAGGAAATTAATAACAAATTTCAAAAATCAAAGTCAATCAGTATCAAATAGCAAAATCAAAGTCAAATGGAAATCAATTCGTATTAAAAATCAAAATCAATGAAAAACGAAGTCAAAGTCAATTAAAAGTCAATTTGTATTAAAAATCAAAATGAATGAGCAACAAAGTATTAGGTGATGAAAGGAACTAAATTACAATATTTCAAAATTCAATGAGCCAAAAAAATCTCCGAAAGAATTTAAACAACAATATTTCAAAACCCAAAGTCAATAATGTAGGAAAGTAGCTTAAAAAAATTAACCAACATTAAAAAGAAACAAATCATTGAACAACAAAGTATCTAGACGATTAAATTAATTTAACAATAACATTTTAAAAATGAATTAAATTCATTTGCAATAAAGTATTCATAAGATTTTAAAATTTAAACAACCGTACATATAATATCTTTTTTAGAAGGAACCATCCATATAATATCTAAATAAAATGAGCATTTAAGTTTTGTATCGACCAAGTGAGCTATCAAATTCACAATATTAAGAATAGATTATTTGAAATTGTTGGTAGCTATCGAAATCATATCCAGAATAAATTATTCTTTTTTAAAGAAAAATCATATTTTTATATTAATGAAAACTATCAATTTATATATAACGGTTTATAATATCGTAAATCTAAACACTGACATAGTAAAGATCAGATCATAGCAAAACATAGCAAGCTGAAGAATAGTACCATAAAGGCAGAGAATTGATAGATCATTACAATGAAAATTGGATGATCAAAAATTTTCCAGATAGCATTGCGTAATAATGAAAAAGGAAGCCCGTTATCCCAGATAGTCGAGGAATGCCATGATGCTAAGCAAAATAGAAGATATAGGCCTCCGGGAGCTGTTAAAGATGGATCCATTCCTCCACTTCCAAATGGTCCAACAGACGAAGACAAACAAAGTGCGCTGAGTCTCTGTCTGTGCACACCACCAGAAAAAACCGTCCGGTACAGAGGAAAAACCATGGTAAGGAAAATCCAAGGAGAATGAGAGTTCGTACCAGATTTGTTGTGAAGCTTGACATTGAAAGAACAAATGGAAGTTTGTCTCTTCCGCTGACAAACACAAGGCGCAGCGACCCGGTCCCTGCCATCCTTTCTTCTGTAGCACCTCCCAAGAGAGATTCTTGTTTCGGAAAAAGAGCCATGAAAAGAGAATCATCTTGAGAGGACATGCAACTTTCCAAAGAGAGAATGGGAAAATCTGTTGGTTTGTGTGTACTGGCATTAAGGAAAGAGCAGCATATAAGTCCTTTACACGAACAGGTGATGGAGCACGTGGCAGATTCCAGGCCAGTACATCTGTTGTTCCCGATCTTCTTATAGCCAGTCCCTGTAAATTTTGACAAACAGAATTCCACGTTGGCCGGAATTGTGGGGGCAATAAGAGATCCGCTTCTTCCTTCCAAACCGGAGTTGTGTTAGTCCAGGATTTTATCAGTTTGTCCCAAGAAAAGATGCCTCTCGTGTGAAAGTAAGAAACCAGAGCTGGTGGCAGAGGGGATGTCATCCCATCTTGAATGGAGTCAAAACCAATGAAAATGTTTGATCCAGAAAAAATCTTCCACCGAAAGTTCCCCATTATGAAAGACTGGTTTTTACGAAGACTGAGCGAGATGGCGGATCCTCTTTTGATCCCCAGTGAGTTCCTTCTATACCAGAATTCGATACTTTTGCCCTTTAGATATTTTCGGTTGATAAACATGCTCCATGGTCCATTTCCATAAATACCACTGAGGAGAGATTTGCATAGGAGGGCATTTCCAATCGACCTCATGTCCAGTAAGCCCCACCCTCCTGATTTTTTCGACTTTGCGATTGAATTCATCTTAACCAGGTGAAATTTGGATTGGTAGGATTTCCCTCCCCACAGGAAATTTGCTGCAAAAGTTTTCATTTTTTTTATAACAGGAGCAGGGAGGAAAAAAAGATGCGCCCAGTAAATCGCCAACTGTGACAAAACTGCCTGAACTAAAATAAATCGGCCTGCCAGGGAGAGGAGCCTTGTCTCCCAACCAGAAATTCTTTTATAAAAACTGTCCAAGAGCCATGACCAGTCCCCTTTCTTGTTCCCTGTTGGCTTAAGTGTGAAACCGAGATATTTAATCCCATTATCAATCGACACAGCTTCAATACCAAATAGAGAGGCAATCCATGAGACCAGTACCGAGTCAGTCTCGTTATGGTAAAGTTTAGATTTTTCCTTGTTTATACAGATGCCTGAGGCGGACTGGAACATGGTAAAGATGTTAAAAAGACACTGCCAGGAAGCCTTGCAAAGCATTGCAAAGATGAGAATATCATCCACAAAGAGATTGTGGGATAAGAAAAAGTCCTTGCAAATCTTGATCGGCCTGTAACTGAACCCAGAAGCTGTTGTGTTGAGATGAATGCTTAATGTGTTCATAACCAGGATGAAGAGCAGCGGAGAGAGGGGACAGCCCTGTCGGAGACCCCGCTCTGCTTTGAAGAAAGGTGATGGAGTACCGTTGATGATGACCTAGAAATTGATATTTTCAACGCACGCCATGATCCATTCTATTCCTTTTGATCTTAAACCAATTTTCGCAAGAAAGATCCTGAGGAGACCCCAATCCACATAGTCGTAGGCTTTTTTCAGGTCAATCTTTAGAATGGCCGCCTTGATATTGTTTGTCCGGAGAGAGAAGAGACATTATTGAGTCAGTGCCACGGCATCCCAGATATTCCGATCCTTCAAAAAAGCGTGTTGATCTTTGGTAATAAAGAGGTTAAACACCGGCTTCAACCTTTTCGCGATGACTTTAGTGATAATTTTGAACAGGGAATTACAGAGAGTGATCGGTCTGTAATCCTGGAAGGATGCAGAATTTTTCTTTTTAGGAATTAGAGCGATAAGAGTGGAAGATAGAGAAAAGTGTAAATTTCCGGACATGCGTGATGCCTCCACCATATGCAACAGGTCCTCCTTGAACAGATCATAGAAATGCAAAAAGAATTCGATGGGCCAGCCATCGGGGCCCGGGCTCTTGTCCTTTTTAGATGCTTTCATGGCAGCAAGGAGCTCTTCTTCTGAGACTGGTTTAATGAAGTTTTCATATGAGGACTCATCAAACATTCAGGCATTTGTTCGGCAGCCTAGAACATATCAATTGCATTACTTTGATTCCTTTTGTACTGCTCCTGAAAAACTCGTGCAGCTTCGTTAGAGATTTCCTCCTGCGTATAAAGAAAGCCACCGTTACCATCCTCTATCTTCCAAATCGAATTCCTCCTCCTCTTGGCGTTTGCAAAGTTGTGAAAAAAATTGGTGTTGTGATCCCCTTCCTTAAGCCACAGCGCTCTACTTTTGAGCCTCCATAATGCCTCTCCTTTGATGAGGAGGTTGTGCTTCCTTTTTTCCAGAGTCCAGATGAGGTTCTTTTTTTCGAAAGACATATCGTGGAAGGAGGACGATGTGATGGCATCCAATTCCTTTTGGATGTTTATGAGCTCTTCTTTATCATGTTTAATTTTCTATGTTTGCCATTCTTTTGTTGTCTTTTTAAGGCTTTGGATTTTTTCTCGAAAGGTTAAGAAAATCACCGATTCAGACCCCTTCATCTCCATCCATTTGTTAGTTATTACATCAATGAAGGATTTGTCCTCCAGAAAGATCCTGTTGAATTTAAAATAGTATTCCCTTCTGATTTGTAATGCTCTCCATTCGAGTATAATGGGCCTGTGGTCGGACGTGAACTCATTTGCAATGGAAGAGAATGGCATGCCCCAGTGTTTGATCACATTTGCTTTTATAAGAAAACGGTCGATCCTTTTGGCGATATAAGTCGGCCTCGTTCTACCATTTTCCCATGTTGGCTTCAAATGTTCAGGTATTACATCCACAAGATTCCCGCAAAGAAGCCCCATTCTGATCTTGTCAGACAGAAGGTCTCTCTTCCTGAGCCGAAGAGAAAGCCTGCGACGCCGAAGGAGAGGCAGCCATCAACAGAGAAAAGAGCTTGGTCCAGAAATGACATAGGGAGAGGGCACGTGAGGCGCAAGGAGGAGCCCTGCGCCCTGTCACGGGGAGCGACGCTAAAGGAAACTTAATACTGAAGAGAGGACCAGGTTATAAAGAGAATGTTCTTGAGGCTATAGAGCTAAACGTGGCAGCAAGACAAGAACGTGCAGTGCATGAAGGCTAGCAAGTAAGCACGTCAAGATCCCCGAAAACAAACAAAGGTTGGTAGGGAAGCTTACCCGAAAAACGCGGGACCAGCTAGAAGCCTCATGGTTGTCCGTGATTGGAGGCTTAGGACGAAAACTCACCTGGTTGGCTACAATCATATCAAGAATAGATTATTCGAAGTTCGTATATATCGAAGTTAAATTTCAAGAATAGATTGGTGAATGTTATTAATAGGTATTAAATTTTAATTTTTATTATTGAGTAGAGAGGTTTATTGAATTTAAAGATTCATTTTACAATTTAGTATGATGTGGAAGGATGTCTGTTTATCATCAAAATTGAAATAAAAAAATTTAAATAAATATACAAAAACATTTAAATAATATCGGTTTTTAAAAAACAATTAATGTAAAGAACTTAAATCTTTTTAAGCTCATCAAAAAAATTATATGTGAAGAACTTAAACCTTTCTGAGTTCATGTAAAGTAATTGGATCTTTCTAGGTTCGTATTAAATCTGTATTTCTATATTAATTTAACCAATTTTTTTTTTTTTTAAATAGTTTCGTTGACTTCGTTTCAAAATATATATATTATTATTTAAATAAAAGGAAGCTGCAAAATAATTTAGAATGTGTTGCAAAACATATCATTAAATATTATTTATTTATGACTTTGTTAAAAATCAATCATTGAATATTGTTCAGTTTAATGTGAAAAATATGTAAAGAAGACAATTTGTACTTTGCAGCTCTTAAATCACAGTCAAACCGTTCACACATGTAACAGGCCTGGTTTTCTTATTGGCCTGAACTAAGTGTAATTGCGCAAACTCCAATATAATCTCAGCAATTAACTTCTGTACTCAATCATTAAGTTTACTTAATTGCAGTGGTTACAATGTTAATAAAAATCAGTGCGGTTCTGATTGATAAGGTGAAAGCACAAATTTATATGAAGAATTATCTTCGTAATTCAATTAATATCCTCTAGCAGTGCTGAAGTGAACCGTTTGGTTAGAAAATAGTGCATTTGACCCCAACAATGACTTCATTCAAAATGGTGGAGCAACTTCTATTTCTCGTTTTTTTTTAAGTATGGTAAATAGGTAACATGTTAGAATAATTGAGTAAGATTTTACACTGGTCCAAAAATTTATTATCAAAAGCCAAACATATATATTGGCATTGAATTCTGCCAATAAAAAGATAAATTATACTTTAACCACTAAAATCACAAACCCTATCATTTAATTTTTAATTTTTAAATGTTATAAGGATAACTATAATTTAAAATTCTACATTAATACTAAACAATTATAAAATTAGTATTAAGAGTATTTTTTTAATTCTAAATCTTAGTTCCTAAAGATGATTATTGAGGTTCCCATGGGGTAGCTCAAGTGGCCATGGCCCTAGAATGAAGTCTCACCGAACCAGAGATCTTGGATTCGAATCTTGTGCTACCCTCCCTCATAGCAGGGTGAATAATGGACATGTAAACTTGAAAATCTGAGAGTCCTACCAAGCCTACAAAAAAAACAATGATTATTGAGAAATGATGTTATATATATTTTAGAGTGGTAAATAGAATAACAATTTCTAATTGAAAATATTTATTTAAAAATTGGTTTAATCATAATTTCTTATAACATTTTAATTTGAGATTGCAATATGTTTGAAAGCGATAATATAGTACTAATGCCGTCAATTTTTTTAATATATTATATATATAATGAAAAGAAAAAAATTAAAAAAAAAATGTTATATAAAAAAAATATAAAATGTAAACCTTATTTTATAGTGGAAAATTTTTCTTCTTAGTAACCACCAATAACATTATGGCATTGTTGATCAAAATTTTTTATCTTCAATAATGAAATAGTAGATTTTATTTTAACATTTAAAAGCCAAAAAATGAAATAACTAATTAAGCCATTGTTCCATTTGATAAATAGCATTAAAAAAATTTGCTATTATGAAATGTAATAGCTCCCTATTTAAGCATAAAAAAACACTTGTTGAAGCTTATTTAGGTTTTTGCAAATAAGAAAACAATGACAATAGAGCATAAATGTTTCAATGAGAGAATTTTCTATTAATTCAAGCTCTCACACATAAAATTTATAATAAAGTACCATTATATGGCAATGGAATCAATAGAATGGATAAAAACAACCACCTAGAAAGATAATGGCTCCTACTCAACTCCAATTTGCTCTTATATTGGAAAACCACACATTCTAGAACATGACATTGGAACTCTAACAATGTAGAATAATCATTTCTCTAATTATTTCTAACACTCACCCTTAATTGAGAAATGAATTATTTATGAGATTCAACTTGTCTTTGAATAATGTAAACTTATATTTTCTTATATTCCTACTAAAGATGTCCTCCACATTATCATTTGTATTACAATAGATCAAATCGATTTTTTTAATACAAATTTCTTGTGTAAAATGATGTTGTGTTTCAATATGCTTTGATCTGGCATGGTAGACTAAGTAGTTTAACAATTAGATATAGATTTGATTATCACATTTGATTATTGTTGGTCCTTCATGATTTTCTCCCATGTATTCATGAATTCTTCTTAGCCAAATTGCTTCGTAGGTTGCATTGCATAAGGCCTTGTACTCAACTTTTAAAGTGGAAGAAAAAGAAATAGTTGATTGTTTGTGGTTGCTCCATGGCACAACTTTGGATCCAATATTGAATGCATAACCAGAGGCGGACTTCTTGCCATTTAGATCTCCTACCCAATCAAAATATAATGAGTTGTCAACTCAACATTCAAATCATTAGTATATTTAAGACCAAGATCTTCAACCTCCTTTAAATATCAAAGGACTATCTTGGCTACTTTCCACTAGTGACTTTCATGTGGATTAGCCATAAATTGACTAAGTACATTGGCTGAATATGTAATATTTTGCATAGTTGTAGTTAATTAATTCATAATTCCCACCAAATGTGTATACAATGTGCCATTCACTTCTTTTGTTTCATCATAACTATTGATTTTAACATTATATTCCAATGGTGTAGATACTACTTTACATCCATTCATATTGAATCATATGATTAATTCTTTCATATATTTACTTTGTTTGACAAAGGTTCTACCATTACCTCTCCTAACTTCAAGACCTAAACATATTGCAACTCTCCAAGATTCTTCATTTCAAATTCCTACGAAAAACAACTTTTGATTTTTTCAATTAACTTGGTAGCATTTCGTGTTATGATAAGATCATCAATACATATAGAAATAAAAACAATGTTTCCTTTTTCATCCCTCTTGATATACAAAATTGAATATCCTTTACTTTTACTAAAACATTTTTGAAAGAAGAATTTATCAATCTTTACATACCAAGACCTTGGTGAATGTTTGAGTCCATATAATGCTTTCTTCAACTTGAAAACAATATGTTTGTATACCCGCTCTACAAAACCTTCTAGCTGAATAAGATAAACTTCTTCATTTAATTCTCCATTTAGAAATGTTAACTTGACATCTAATTGATTTAGCTTCCAATTATGCTTAGTAGCGAATGGACATCATTTTAATGGTATTCATTTCAATTATAGGCACACAATTTTCTTCATAATATATCCCTTCTTTTTGTGGAAAGCCCTTTGTTACCAGTATAGCTTTATATTATCAATAGTTCCATCAACATTAGATTTAGCTTTGAACAACCATTTTGAGCCCAGGGGAACTTTATCCTTAGGAAATTATGTCAATTCCCATGTTTCATTTCTCATAATAGAATCATATTCTTCTTTCATGGAATCCATCCATTTTTCATGATTATTTTGTTGTTCATAATTTGAAGGATCAACCATGTTCATACTTTGAGGAATTAATGCATAATATTTATACCTGATTAGTGTTTGAATTTTCCTTGTTGATATTCGTAAAGGCAGATTTATTTTTGGAGTTTCCCCTCTTCCTCTTGGTGTTATAGTAGCTTTAATGCTACCTTGTTCTTCAAAATAAACATGTTGTTCATCATCTTCTTTTGATCTGTGTATTCAAGGAATTTCCATACATTGTACTCTACTTGATTTGTAAACTTTCATAGATATTCCACTAGGTAGCTCATCACAACATATCTAATAAAATTATTTTTAAAATATGAAATTCTAGTAACACTATTACAATTTTATTTATTTTTTAGATTTATGGATCTATAGATAACTGTACATAGTGTATTCATGTGAATCAAAATCATGCTAAAAATAGATAACAATGAAGTAAAATCTCACAAACACATTTTACAAAAGATATGACCTGGGAAACCCTTTCAAGGGAAAATCTTAATTGGAAGGTGAGGTTGCTATGCTCTCTTTCTCTGAATAGAAAATGTTTGCAAGTATAAAGAAGTATGGCCTCTGGCATGTGGGATACTAGAGTGCAAAAATCCTCCATGTGTGCTCTATCTCTCGTCCTCTCGGTTATTTTTTCTCAACTCTAGAACAAATGGACTCAAAATAATGGAACCCTTTTCCTCCTAGTGGCCTGGTTATAACACAACTTGATAGCCTACTAGAGGTTAGGTTTGACTAACTCAAATCTTAACCAAAGTTACAACATAGACTCTTCTAGAGTTGTCTTCATCATAATCACGTAGATAGCCCATTTTTCATGAATAATGGGGGTTGTGTGGAACCCTCTTGAATTATGGTGGTGAAAACGGGAAGGTCAAATTCTGAGTGGCATAAATTTCACATACAAACTCTGACTAAAGAAACAAAGTTTTCCCCCAAAAAAATGTTTATTGATGCCTCAAAAATCTCCTCGAAGGTTTCATACCCCAATTTTCCCCCAAAAAAATGTTTTTTGATGCCTCAAAAATCTCCTCAAAGGTTTCATACCCCAATTTGCCAAATTGGGTCCTATGGTTAAAAAGGGTCCTCTGAGCTGATTTCTCTACTTTCTCCAGTCTGAAAGCATCAAGATGGATGAAAAAGATATAATGATCCAATTCATATCACACCCTCCCCCACTATTTTGGGAGGCTTCTATTGAATGAGAAGAGGAAACTTTTACTCCACCTTCTCTTGGGTGTAGCATTTAGTTTTTCGTGGAAGTTATCCTTTCAACCCAATCTTCCAAAGGTCGTGTTGCCACTGTATCGTAGTTCTAGATTTCTTCTACAAAACTGCATCTTCTGTCAACTCTGTCTGGGCATTTTGTGCCAAATCTTCACAAAAGTTAGGACTTGTTCCTCTTCCTAATCTAGCATGGAAGGCTCATAGACTTTAAGATTCTCTACATTCACAACTGACTAAATGTGTAGGTATGGTGGTAAACTAGGTCGACAAGAATTATCACCCACCTTTTCCAGTATCTCGAAGGGGCCACACTGTAGAGCCTTGATTTTCTTACCAAGTGTGAAATTTCAAGTCTATTGCAACAATTGGAAATTATTCTTCTAACTGGTAAAAAATTAAGTGCAATTTATTTGCTATGACAAATAATCAATAAAATCACAACTACAATTTTCAACATAAAAACGTTGCAGAAAATAAAATTTTGGAAACTAAGAAATATAGAGCACAGACACAAAAGTATGACATCATTATTTTTGGACAAGTGTCGTAAAAAAACAAAATGTGGGAAAACCGATGCAACAAATGAGGGTTTTAGTATTATGCAGTAGTGAAATTATGAGTACAACTAGATGCCAAAAATTGGTGATCCTTAGCAAGAAAATATGGAAAAAATATTTGAGAGAATTTATCCCTCATCCATAAGAAATCCTGGCACAAAACTATTTAGAAAAATGGCCATCAAAAACCCCTATGTAGGCCTTTGTGCAGATGATGTGCAGCCTGTAACTCCCACTCATCGAATCTACCTCTTAGTCTGATGTCCTGCATGTTGTTGTTGTTAGAAGTGGTCCTTCAACCCTCTAGAAAACTTTCCCTACCTATGGAGGCTAAATCGACCCCCTGCTCAGTGAAATTGGCATGCCACTTTGAAGTTGCCTGTGCAGCCCCTATGCAACCTCTAGTGGAATAATTTAGCCTCTTGTTGTTGTCTCTCTAAAACTGGAAATCTTCCTTTCAACTCACTGTCTCTACCCCTCACTATCTCTACATCCCCTCTCTAACTCGAACTCTCTCTGCTAAATTATTACAACTAGGAAGCTCAATTTATGCCAAGGAACTCAACCTTTGGTGTGTTTATCTCCAACCCCATTTACCTCCTCTTATAATCTCTCGTTGGCTCACTAATGACCATGAGTAAATCCTCATGAATGGATACGATTATTTCTAAGTTGATCAATATGAGTTTCTAGAGCAATATCACATTTCTTAATTAATTCCTATTAATTAATCATTTTCCCTATGTTAGACTTGGGAAAACTTTCATTACTGATTAATTAACCTAATTAAGTCATCTCTAAGTGTTTTCTCCTAAAGTTTTCTCTAGGTTCTAGAGAACTTGTGTTTCTAAGCCTCTCCAACAAAATTCAAGACTATAATACCTATTCAATGCTACAAAAATCATCACCAAGCCCTTGTAGCCTCTCCTTATTCAATTGTAGCCATAATTTGTCTCCCACCATGAACAATTTCTCTGTTTTATGTTGATCATTCCTGGCCTTACATTTCTCTTATGACTTCAGCAGTGTCTCTTGTACTTGTATATGGATCCACCTAATGTTTCTAAAAATATTTTAGCCTCAAGGTATCTCTAGTAAAATATTCCTTCACACCTCCTTGCTAACCATATGCAATGTCCAAAGGAGAAGGCTACAAATATCCAAAACAAGTTTCAAATGAGGACTTTCTAATAGAAGTTTGGACTTTTCTATTGTAGGAATGTTGTATACATACCAGATTTTCATCCCAAGCCTTTTGATGCTTCTATTTGTATCCCCTCAGAAGATGCACCAAATTCATGTTGACAATTTATGTCTGCCAATCTATCTATGGATGAAATGTTGTAGATATCTTCAACTTTGTGTCGATATTATCCCCGAATGTAGCCCAGAATTCACTGAGAAATCTTGTGTCCCTATTTGAACTGATGCTCCTTGGTATCCCAAAGTGCACCCAAACTTGTCAAAATAAAACGTTTGTTGTTTCTTGCACACTAATGGTCCATTTACAAGGCAACAGATCACACATATTGTTGAACCTGTCAAATACCATGAATAGGTAGTCATGTCCCTTCCTGGTTGTTGGTAAACCTCCCACAAAGACCATGGAAATTCTCTCACAAGGATGAGTGGGTACAAGTAAGAGACGATATAGACCCTCTTTCTTGTTTCTAGGATTGATAGAACAACAAAGCATGCATCCTCTTATGAACCTAGCTACCTATTCTTGCATCTTGGGCCATTACACATAGCTCTGCAAGTTGGCAATGATCTTCCCTACATCAAAGTGTCATACAATCTTATAGGTGTGAGCCTCTCTAATCAGCTACAATCGCTCACCTTCAGGAACACATAGCTTATCCAGCCTGTAGAGAAACCCATCCTAGAGATGGTATTCAATGGTGCTAATGCCATCATGCACATGACTCTCACTCTGTAATTGTTGAAACACCCCCTTGATTTCCTCGTCTTATGCATATGCCTCTCTTTAAGAATCATGGGTGAATGGATCCATGTACATCAAAGTTACCAAAGATGTGGTCTTTGATGTGGGTGGCCTTGAAATCATGTTGGCCAAATTATTTGTGTTATTTTCCTTATACTTAATCACTAAATGAAACCGCTATAGAAACGCCATCCACTTGTAATGCTTGTTTTTATGTAGCTTTCTCTAGGCCTATAGGTACTATAGTGGCTGGTGATTTGTGTGGATTAATGCCTCCTTTATTATCAGATAGTGCCTCCTCTTCTTCACAACTTGCACTAGGGCATATAGATCCTTAAAATAGGTAGGATAGTTAAGAACTTCTCCATCACACACTTTAGAATGGTAGAATACATGTTTTCCTCCTTGAATCAATACCTCTCCCATAACATACCCACTCACATCTGTCTCTACTTCGAAGGGTTGCTACAACTATGGTAATTCCAAAGATGGTGCTTGATTAATCTTCTTCTTTAACTCCTCGAAGGCCCTCTACTGATATTTTCCTCATTGGAAAATCTTGCCACCTGTTGTTATGGCATGGACTAGTGCTTCTATTGCCGAAAATGAGGCTATGAATTTCCTCAAGTATTGTGCTACCCCAATGAAACTCCAAATCTTAAAAACAGTAGTAAGCACTAGACATTTTGTGATGGCCTCCATCTTGGTAGGATCTATATTCAACTCTCCTCCACCTATCACATACCCTATATACACCAAAAATTATTGTATAATCTCACACGTCTTGGTGTTTGCTAGAAGCTAGTGCTTCTTTAATGTTAGCAGGACCTATGTCAAATGTGGGATGTGCTCCTCCTAGCTAGCATTATATGCTAGTATATCATCCAAATAGACAATAACAAATAAATATATAAAAGTGTGTAGTACACCATTTATTAATATCATAAATGTAGCAGGTGCATCACATAGGCTAAATGGCATGACTAACCACTCATACAAACATTTCTTGGTTTTGAAGGGGATCTTCTAAGTATTTGCTTCTCTTACTCAAACTTGGTGATATATAGACTTTATGTCGAGCTTGGAGAAGTATTTTTCTTGTTGTAATTGATCCAGTTAGTCATCTATACTAGATAGGGGTACCTGTTTTTGAGTATGATCTTGTTCAATGCCTTATAATCTATACACATCCACCAAATCCCATACTTCTTTGGTATAATGATGATGGGTGACCCACATGGTGATGTACTCAGTCGAATGACACCCTATTCTAGTAGCTACTGCAAATATTTCTTGAACTCACTTTCTTCTATACCAGACTACTTGTACAACCCAATGTTTAGAAATAGCCAAATCCCGTGCTCCACTTCCCTCTTAGGTGATAACCCTTTAGGCTCCCAGAACACATCCCTAAATACTTGTAGTATCTCTTCTAGTTTTTGTTTCTGTTTCTTAGTACACCCCTCTAGGGATTCCTTTCCTCTTATTGGCTCTTCTACAAACTACTTTTCTCTTAAAAATAGTAAAACATTCTTCTTGCTAGAACTAATCAACTTCCTGGTTTAGATGGCACTTACTAGTGAATTTTTTTACTTTCCTTGATAAGAAATGATTGGTGAATGGCTTTCCATCCTTGACAAGCTAGTATTGGTTGGATCTTTGCATGAATATTTTATCTCACATATACATACATGAACTCTCAAACACGACTCCACATACATCAAGGGTAACAACGTCTAGTTCTACTTCATCAATAAAATCAACATTGGATATGGACTTGGATGGTCACAAACTTCCAATCCCAATTTCTTGACCAAATATGTTGCAATGAAATTTGTCTACTGTCTTGAGTCAAAACGAGCATCAATATTTTTTTTTTCTCGACAAATGCTAATTCTATTAACTATAAAACAAAGTAAAAATACAAGGGGGCAAAGCCTCGGGAATCATCCTCCGAGAGCACTCAAAACATCATAAACTATCCCGTGTGAGGGAAAAACTAGATACATAAGCAAGAGAGAAGATATAGCCACCAGTAATTAACCAAGGAAACATGAAGAGGAGGTGAAAACCGTTTGTCTAGAGCATATGACCAGAGCACGAGACCATTACATTGCTCAAAATTCCAGAAGATTTTTACATTACTAAGCAACATAGAGAAAATTAAGACCGTCTGTCTGAAGATTTCCGACCCGAGCTGCGTCCAAAACCGCTTGAGCTTGATCATGTTAGTCATCCGAAAAACTAAAAAGGGAAGGGCCCAGATGGCCTCAAAATGCAGCGTCCTCACGCTGAGGTTCCTCCACCACCAGACAAGCGTTATCCTTCCATGCATCCTCATGTCCAACATCTTCATCGCCTGGGTGCCTCATCAGGGGATGTGTGTCACTATCCATCTCTTCCCGAATCCTCGAGACAGTGGTTTCCAGAGGCCGAGAGGCAATGGGAGCCTCGCTCCTTTCAAGTCTCTCCCCCTGATCTTTCTCCAGACTTTCCCCTACAGTAACCTATCTGTTGCTTTGACTGTTGGCTTCTTTGAAAGCTTCCTGAGAAGGCTTAGACATCAGGCGCACCCGAATTGGAGGTGAAGCTTCTTCTTCAGAGAAGAGAATGGTGATATTGGCAGTGATTACAGGTCTATTCAAATTGCTCTGAAAAGTGAAATGAGTTGTTTGGAACCCATGATATGTAATTGGATTTTGAGCATGATCCACAGAGCTGGGATCTGGCCGTTTTCCACGCCCTCCCTGACTTCCCTCGGAACGACTCCTCATTCTGTGGCGCACCATGATGAGGAGAGCTCGCAGAGGCCGAGACCGGAGGGTGATTAAACAATCCGGGAAACCGAAAGCAGAACCCAGAGAGAGGTTACACAACACAGAAACCAACTTAAGACACGAACAATAGGACTGTAAATGTAGGGAGATTGACGCAGGAAAAGTAGCAGGGGAAGTTGAAAGCTTACCAAAGTTTCCAGAGACCAGACCGCTATCTAAATGCCACACTTTCCCAAGCCAGAGGTGAACAAGAAACGGAATACAAAAAGAAAACTCACCGTTGTTTGCAGATAACAACCAGCCCCGGAAACCCACTTTCGGCTTTAACTAGAGACACGAAGCCAGGGCGCTTACAGTGGTAAGGAAATCCCTAAACGCCATGGATAAAATAAACAAAGCCATACCTTGGACGGGACGAGTAGTAAATGCAGAGAGCATGCCAAATCTTTTTCTCTCCAAATGATTCCTCAAGAACCGAGTGAGCCACTTGAATGTCACACACATCAACCAAATAAGCTTCTCGAGAATCGCGCGGGTCTGCATCTGGAAGTACCAAGTGCCTCCATCTGTCCTGTGAAACATTATGACACATTTATTTCACCCGCATCCGGGTGTGCTTCTCCTTCCTAATACATTTCATTTTTCACAAGATTTTTATAGTCCAAGAGTTGTGACTCAGAGGCCAGCCTGGATAATGATCCAACATGAAGGTTCATCCCACATTCAACTCCAATGTTTGCTAGTAAATCCGCTACTTTATTTCCTTCTCTGCGAATGTGCTTCAGCGTGACCACTCTGTGAGAGAAGAGCCAACATTCAATGAGTTCGAGCCTTTTAGCCATCCTCCAGCTATTGCCAATTTTGTGAGAGGGAGTTCCTTGCAGGATTTTGGAGATCATGTTGATAATGATGTGATAATCACCCTCTTTAATAAGCGGAAAGAATCCATTTCTTTGCACAAGGATAAGGTCCTGCCAGAGACCTTCCAGTTTTGCTGAATTATTGGTATCCCATCCCCTGGAGCCTAGAAAGTTTAAGAGGGGGGTACCCTTATGATCTTTGAAGATCCCTCCGAAGCCTGAATTGCCCGGATTTCCCTTCGAATCCCCGTCAAAATTAAGCTGGTACATATGCACTGGAGGAGGCAACCATTTCTCAGGTGACTGATTTCTCGGAGGCTGTGTTCCTCTAATTATCTATTCTTGCTTCAAGTTAAGGTTCCAATTGGCCTATATTGATTGTTCTTGGGGGTTGTTTGGAAGGTCCTCTTGGTACCAGGTTTTGAGAGAAATGGTTTCCTCAATGTTTTGGCAAATTATTTTCCATATATTCTCCAGAGGGATAGAGTGATCTTTGAAAATTCTGTTGCTTCTCTCCTTCCATATGGCCCAAATAAGAAAGCCCAGAATGAGCTTCCATAGGAAATTTAAAATCTTTCTTTGATATGGAGTCCGCTCCCAGTTACACACTGTGGTAATGATGTCTTTGTGAACTCTTCCTTCCCTCTGGCTACAGAAACTAACCTTTTCCCATAGCTTTTGTGCTAATTGGTAGGAGTGCATGAGATGCTTTACGGTTTCCTCATCTTGTCTGCAATTGGGGCATAATGAGGGCCCATGAAAGTTCCTCTTCCTAAGATTGTCCCAGGTAAGAATCTTGTTATGACATAGGAGCCAAAGAAAGGTGGAAATTTTTGGCCATAGGGAAGGGTCCCAGACTTTGCTCCAAATAGGATCTTTCACTAAATGATCTTTGATAATGATGTTGTAAGTCTCTCTTGTATTGAAGGTACCTTTTTCTTCATATCCCCATCTAAGTATATCCTTTTCCTTGGAAGGTAGAATTCTCATTTTCTTTAATTTTGTGTCTATCATTTGTTGGACTTGTGGCGTTTCTTGACTCAAGAACTGATCCTCCTTGAGCCATTCCCTGTATTCTTGGGTTGATGAGAGCTTCCAGAAGTTTTTAACTTTATCCTGTGCTTGCATATTCTGCTCGGTGGTTGCAAGTGAGAAAATTGTTCCTTTAATTTGGGCATCTAGTGCCATGAATCCTCCCAAAACTGTGTAGTGTCTCCATTTTTCACCTCCCAAAAGTTGTGTTGTTGAATGATACTTCTATGCTGCTTGGCCGAGTTCCATATGAGAGAACCCATGCTCACTTCTAAAATTCGTATTTGTTCCTCCACTGGGCAATGGCTTGCATACTTGGTTGTCCATAGAGAATCCCATGGGGTGAGAGGTGTAGTTAGCCAGTTCCACCAAATTCTAGCACCTATGACTTTGTTACTGTGAGAAGGATCCCTTAATCCAATCCCACCCCCATTCTTTGGGAGACAGGATTTTTCCCATTTGATAAGAGCCCACTTACACCTGAGACCATTGCTGCCCCATAGGAAGGATCGTTGGAGCAACTTGATTTCTCTGAGCACCCATTTGGGTGCTGCTAGGATGGAAAAGAGATATAGCAACATGGCCTGAAGAACTACTTTTATAAGTACCAGTTGGCTCACCATATTTAGAGATCTGTGAGTCCAGGAGGTGAGACAAGTCTCTAATTTTTCCAAGAGAACTTTCCATGAGGAGTGCTTGAGGGCCGAGGTAATCAGAGGAGCACCTAAATAAGTGGATGGGAGGTTAGTAATGGAGAAGCCCAAAATGCGTGCTATGGCGGCTTGAGTGGTAGCTGGGGTATGGAAAAATAAGATCTGAGATTTGGAATTATTGATGGAAGCACCTGAGGCATCTGAGAAGTCCAATAGAAGAGATTTGAGCTGTTGAGCTTCCTGGACAAAGGGATGCCCAAAGAGCATGTTGTCATCAATGAATTGTTGGTGAGTGAAGACTAAAGAATTATGAAAATACAAGACTTTGAGGCGATGGGACTGCTGGGCTAGCTTAATACTCCTGCCTAATCCTTCCGCCATAATAACAAACAAGAAAGGGGAGAGAGGATCTCCCTCTCTGATACCTCGAGAGGGATGAAAAGTGGAGGAGGGGATGCCATTGACCAAAACAGAGAAGAATGAAGAGGAGATGAGACTCATGACCCATCGAACCCAGGGGGGAGCAAAGCCAAAAGCGATTAAAATTTTTTTAATATATAACCAGCTAAGACTGTCAAAAGCCTTTGATAGATCTAGTTTGAGGAGCATACCTTACTTTTTTGATTGAAAAAGAGCATCAATATTAGTCTTCTTGACCTGTATCTTTATATTGAACAATTTGGTCATTTATTTATCTTCCTATTGTTGAAGGCTAATCAGATTCACCTCCTTCTGCATTGACGTATAGAAAATATTCTTATCCACATCTGATCTAATTTTAACTTGGTTTCTTGAATCATTGGGCATGATATTCTTCTTCTTGTCGTCTTTCTTTTTCTTCTTTGCATTAAGCTCTAGATGTAGCTTCAAACATTTCTCCTCTATATGGCCTTCAATGTTGTAGTGGTTGTAGTGGTCGCTAGTATCTTTACTTTGGTATGTTGTTGTTGTTGTCTTTTTATCTCTCCCCCTTTTTCTTCTTCTTCCCCTCCTTAGAACCGTCATGTTTCTCCTTATGCTTTGATCCAATGGATTTCCCTTTCTTCAAGCCTATGTTCTCTAGGTACTATGCATGTACACAAGCCTCACCTATTGATATGGGCTCGAACAACATCACTTGCTTCTATAGATGGTTGTGTAGACCACCTAGATACTTGAGGAGTACATCTAGGTTCTTTTGGGAGATACCTTGGCCATCTTTTTGAACTTTGTGGTGTAATCCTAAACACTTTGTCCATGCTTTTGCATGAAGAAGTTCCACTAGGTCCACTGGTCCTCTAAATATCCAATAGGGTAAAGCTACGACTTAATGATGGTTTTGAAGTCCTCCCACTTAGTCATTGGAGGATCTCCCTCTAACCTCAAGGTCTTTGTGTGGATTTCCAACCAAGTTAGAGCATGAACCTCTAATTTCATCCATGAGAATGAAATTTTTATTCCTTCTCTATATGATGAACATTGAAATACACTTCTAGTTGTTGCAACCAATGAATTGGCTTTAGAGCGTTGATCTCACCTTGTTATAGCTTAATATCAACCTTCACTTCCATTTTGAATAGGAACTATGAATGATTCATGACATTCAAACTGGGTTGATCTTTTTCTAGTTCTTTCTTAAGTCAATTATTGATTTATTCATGATTTACATATACCCCCTCTCATTTGTGCTCTGCATTAGAATCCACAACTTCTTCGAATATCCAAGCTTATGACTCATTCCTATCATGAGGATATTTACACTACAATTTATATCTGTGACTTGTTGTTCCAACTGCAAAATACTCTCCTTTGTAGGATCACAAGGGTTATTCACTGATGCATTGACCATGATTAGGGATTTATGATTTTTGGACCATCTGATCTAGATCTCTTTTAAATTTCCACAATATACCCAAATAATTTTGGCTTTGATATCAATATAATCCATAAATTGTCATCGATATTCTACTAGACAGTTCACCACAATAGATTTGATAAAATCATTTTTAAAATAGGAAATTCTACACTATTTCAATTTTATTTCCTTTTAGATTTATCGATCTATAGATTATTGTTAATAGTGTATGCATGTAAATTAAAATTATGCATACAATATAGAACAATGAAATAAAATCTCACAAAAATATTTCACACAAGATATGACCTGAGAAACCCTTTCAGGAAGAAACCCAATTGGAAGGTGAGGTCGATCTGCTCTCTTTCTCTAAAAAAACATATACAAGTAGAAAGAAGTATGGAATCTGGCTTGTGGGTTACTACAGTGCATAAATCCTCACTTTATTCTCTACCTTCTATCCCCCTCAACTATTTTTTCTCAGTAATGGAACAATTTCACTCGAAAGAATGGAATCCCTTTTCCTCTTAGTGGCCTGGTTATAACACATCCTGATAGCCTATTAGTGATTAGGTTTGACTAATTCAAGTCTTAATAAGATTTAGAATATAGAATATTTTTTGTTCTTCTTCATCATAATCATGTTTGTATCCCCTTTTTCATGAATAAAAGGGGTTAGTGTGGCATCCTATCCAAGTATGGTGGTGAAAACAGGAAGATCAACTTCTAAGTGGCATAATTTTCACATACATACTCTGATTGATGTGATTCATGTGTTGTTGGAAAGGTTTCTGTGTATAATAAGAAGAAAAAAGTTCATCCTTAAAGCATCAAATTTTTACCCCCATAAAATGTTGTTTCATGCCTCAAAATGCTCCTAAAAGGTTTCAAGCCCCAATTTGCCAAACTAGGTCTCGCTGGTCAAAATGTCCTATGAGCTGATTTCTCTTCTTTTTCCACTCTAAAAGCATTGAGATGGATAAAAAATCATTAATGATCCAATTTGGATCACTCGCTCTTTTAAACTCATGTCTATACATTCATGAAATATTACATTTGTGTTTGCAAAGACTTTGTGATTCATTGGATCATACATTTTACAAGCTTTATAATCAAAACAAAAACTAGTACATATGAATTTTATTTCCTTAGCGTAAATATTTCTCATATATTCTTTAGAAAAATTAGAATATATCGTAATTCCAAAGATTCACAAAGGACTCATGATTGGTTTATAGACATGAAATTATTCATCGGGTGTTTTTTTTCTCTAGACTATTTGTAGGACTTCTATTTTTCAAACATACTACAATGTTATTTTCTTTAGTCCAAAAACTATTAGACAACTTTTTACCTTTTATCATGTTTTGATCACATTCAAACAATGTTTCCTTTTTCCTCTCTAACACACCATTTTATTGGGTATGTGGGACTATAATTTTTTTATGAATTCCATGACTTTTGCAGTAGTTGATGAATGCCCCTAATGTGTATTCTCCCCCTTTATCTAATTTGAGGATTTTGATGTATTTTCTTGTTTTCTCTTCAACCATATTTTTAAATTCTTTGAAGTATTTGAATATATCAATTTTTCTTCTAATAAAGTAGATCCATGTGTATGTAGTTTTATAATAAATGAAAATAAAAAAATATGAAGCTCCACCCAATTACTTAGTGTCATGGTACCACACACACCATTATGTGTTAGCTAAAGAATTTCACTTTCTCTTTTCTGTCCTTATACGAACTCTTCCTTATGTTGTTTTCCTAATGCATATCCTTCACATTCAACATATTCATTCTTAAAATTTGGAACACCTTCAAACATTCCTTTCTTTGAACATAAAACAAGATCATTATGATTGGTAGGACTATATCCTCGATACCACAGCTCATCCATTGTCATGGTTGTAGATCTACCATTACTTAATGATATTTCCTTTTAACATCAATCTTGTACAATACTCCAACTTGTATTCCTCTTGCTATGATGATTTAGTTACGCTATATATGCTTCATAATACAATGTGACTTAAAGAATTCAACTTTGAGATTATGATCTACAATGGTGGACATTGAGATTATTTTTTTCTTAATTCAAGGAAGATACATCACATGAGATTATTTTTTCTTAATTCAAGGAAGATACATCACATTCTATATTTGTCTCACATGGCCATTCTGTAAAGCTACACATACATCATAATAAAAGTTGATTTCATGAGATCTATCATCTCATAGATAGTTGTGAATACCATTATTATGTTCATGATATATATCAAGCCATTCATTTTTTCATGTCATGTGAATTGAAGAACTAGAGTAAAAAAACCATGCATTAACATCATCAATTTATGCTAATAAAATGACATCTAAATTGAATAATTTGATTTTTTTATATTATCATTAATTATGGCTTCTTTATCAACAAAATTGTCTAAATTCCTTTTATGTTTGGACTCATCAAATTTCTTTTTATTGCCATGTTTAAAAAATTGTTTAGACTTACCACAATAGAAGCATCCATAATTCCTCTTCATATAGGAATTTGTCCTAAGCCTCCATAATTCCTCTTCATATAGGTATTTGTCCTGGGTGGCATTCTGAAAGTTTCCGTGAAGCCAGGCTGCTAGAAATCTATGTGCAATAATTGGCCGTCCGTCGAGCAACTGGGGCTCTAAGAGAATGGTGTGCATTAATTCAACGCCTACGCTAACACTTCGACGCAGTGCGACTGCGCGTTCATCCAAATCTTTGGCCCACATGTTGCAACATCAAAGTTTCCACGAAACTGTCGCAACATCAAAGTTTCCACGAAACTGTCGCTCTAACAGCAATTTTTTATGTATTTATTGAACCTCTCAAGCTAGAAATCCCAGTGTGTCTGTAAATCCTTTTGGGGGCTTGGATAAGGAAGAAATCCGAGGTTCCCAATACCAATTTGTATTATAATCTGCTTCTGCTCTTCTCCTTATATCTCACAGAGCTTTGGAAGGATGTCAAATATGAAGGTATGTCTCTGCCCTAATTTGCTCTGTTCAAGCAGAATCAAATTTCAATGGTTTTGAGATTCAGTACGTTGTGAATTTCCGATTTAAGATTTTTGTGACTGTCAGCTTGTTTCAATTGATTTTCCGGATCTATGGCATTTATGTTGATTTAGAGATCACCGTTTCGAACCCACAACTGCAAATTATTAAACCCATCGACTAATGATTATGATTTGCAGAAAATGGTGCTGAGGGTAGCATTTGACGATGAGAAAAGCAAGAGAAAAGCTATGACCGCTGTTGCAGCTGTTGAAGGTAAACATCAATCTAGCATTCTCCATTGCAATTTCTCATTACAATGTATTGGGTTTCGAGAATTGATAAGATATTTGATTGCAGGAGTGGAGTCTGTTGCAGTGGATCTGAAGGAGAGGAAGATAACTGTGATTGGGAATGCAGATCCAGTCTGTCTCACAGTGAAACTGAGGAAATTTGGGTGCACAGAGCTGCTGAGCGTGGGTCCTGCAAAAGAAGAGAAAAAGGCAGAGGGCGAGAAGAAAGAAGAGAAACCAAAGGATGGGGGCAAGAAGGACGAGAAGAAGGTCGAGCCTCCAACAATTGTGTATGTGACCCCAAGCAGCTATGCGCCCTATCCATATACTGTTGTTACAGACGACTATAACCCTTCCTGCACTATTTGTTAATGAATATTTCAGTACCTCTTCCCAGATACCAGAGAATCCATGTTCTCTGTGTTTGTAAAAGGGTATATATACATGTTTGCTAACATGGGTATATATACATGTTTGTTCTGGACAGGCCTCCCATGGTCAGGGGTTGGGCTCTGAAACACAAAATAGTGAATGACAGAGTTCATGGAAGCCTTCCTCCTGGCTTTGGAGAAGAAGGAATCGGAAGTTTATGCAAATTTTTATTTATTAGCAATAAATCTCGAGAGTTTATTTTACAATACTAAAGTTTGCAGGTATTCCTCCATAAGATTTCCATCCTATTTTTTCATAAAAAAAGAAGATCCTCAGTACTAGGTTATGTGTGAAGCTCTCTGGTGCCCTAGTTTCCCTACATTAACAGAGAAAGCGTGAAGCTACTTGGGTTACTCGAATTTTGAAATTGCAATCTCACTGCACCGAAGTTAAATTTTTCATGTTGTTTTGGGGATTTTAGAAACAGCCCATAATATTAAAAAAATGTGATTCTAACAACAAATTCTTATAAAATTACAGATTTCTGAAAAGAATGGTAATTCTAATAACAAATCCTTTCAAAATTAGAGATTTCATACAGATTGATGACAAGAAAGGTAATTCTAACTTTCAAAATTAGAGATTTCTGAATTATTTGAAAAAATAATTAACTTACTTTTAACCAGCACCATAAAAATGTAAGAGATGAAGCTATTAAAACTGCTTTCATGCATACGAAAATGTACAATGACTACATTACCGTTTTCTTACACACAGAATAAGGGGAACTAAATGTGCAGAATCCATATTACCATTTACATTTACATATAAGGAAACAGAATATACTAAATGTACAGAATCCATATTGCCATTTAGATTTACATATAACATATAACATATAACGAAACAGAGTATATGAAAACACTGATTTTGATTATAATAAGATAATATTGCAGCCGTTTAACCATATTGTTTTTTTTCTTGAAAATTATGGAAATTTTGGTAATATTTTAATAAAATTAGGTGGGGATTTTTGTAAATTCAAGTTATAGTTGTTAAATCTCAAGATTTTAGGTGTTTTTTCATGCTGTTGAATCTATTTCACCATTAAAAACATGATTCAAACACTGCTACTACAAGATTTTTTGAAATTTTTTTGTCCCGATTCTTACTACTTTTAACCATCCAATTAATTTCTCCACGTCAATAATATTTTACTAACTATCAAAATAAAATATATAAATAAAAACCAGATATGTAAAAACATTGATTATAGTAAAAAGTAATAAAAACAAAGTTAATGAGCAACAAAGTCCTGAGTATCAAAAATCAAAATTAATTAGCAGCAAAGTATTCACATGATGAAAGAAATTAAATAACAAAATTTCAAAAATCAAAGTCAATTAGTATCAAAATGTATAAAAGTCAATCAGTATCAAATAGGAAAATCAAAGTCAAATGAAAATCAGTTCGTATTAAAAATCAAAATCAATAAAAAAACGAAGTCAAAGTCAGTTGAAAGTCAATTTGTATTAAAAATCAAAATTAATGAGCAACAAAGTACTAGGTGATGAAAGGAATTAAATTACAATATTTCAAAATTCAATTAGCCAAAAAAATCTCATTTAAACAACAATATTTCAAAACCCAAAGTCAATAATGTAGGAAAGTAGCTTAAAAAATCAGCAACATTAAAAAGAAACAAATCAGTGAACAACAAAGTATCTAGACGATTAAATTAATTTAACAATAACATTCTAAAAATAAAATTTAATTTGCAACCAAGTATTCATAAGATTTAAAAATTTAAACAACTGTTCATAATAGCTTTTTTCCAGGAGGAACCTTCCATATAATATCTAAATAAAATGAGCATTTAAGTTTTGCATGGACCAATTGAGCTACCAAATTCACAATATTAAGAATAGATTATTCGAAATTGTTGGTATATATCGAAATCATATCAAGAATAGATTATTCGAAGTTGTTGGTATATATCGAAATCATTTTTTCAGTAAGCATATATATCGAAATCATATCTCAAGAATAGATTGGTGAATGTTATTAACAGGTACTAAATTCTAAATTTCAAATCTGGTATATATCGAAATGATATGTTTGGTGAATGTTATTAAGAAGTATTAAATTCTAAATTTTATTATTGAGCGGGAAGGTTTATTGAGTTTAGAGGTTTATTTTATAGTTTAGTATGATGTGTAAGGATGTATGTCTGTCATTAAAGTTGAAATTTTATTTAAGTTTAGAGGTTTATTTTATAGTTTAGTATGATGTGTAAGGATGTAAGTCTGTCATTAAAGTTGAAATTTTGTTTATGTTGACCCAAATAAAATATTTAAAAAATCTAAAAATAAAAAAAATTAAATAATTATACAAAACATTTAAATAATGTAGACTAGTCAAAAAAATTATGTCTAAAAAATTGAATTTTTCTCCGCTCATATTAAATCTATATTTTTTTAACAAATTAATGAATAGAATAAACAATTAGATAAAATTAAAATATATGTTCTTATTATTTTTGAGAGATTCTTCGGCGTAAATCACATAAAATTTCATTTGTCACGTGTTTAGAACCAACTAGTGTGGTTCATCATCAGGACAAGTTGAACCACACTAGTTGGTTCGAAACGCATCGACAAATGAAATTTTATGTGATTTACACGGAAGAATCTCTCATAAATTTGAAATGGATCACAGAAGCCTCAATTCTACAATGTTCTTATTATATTAAACTTAAATTATGTTACAATTCAAACAAGAGGTTTGTTTTGTTGTTTTTTAATAAACTAATTAATAAATAAATAAACAATTAAATAAAATTAAAATTAATATTCTTATTATATTAATTTATACCTAACAATTCTATTAAGATTTTCTTTTTATAAATTTGAAATAGCTAATATTTTTTATGGACAAAAACCCCTTTTAATTTAACACTGGTATAACTAACTATTTGATTTAACAATTATTTAAATTCTGCAACTTTAATTTATTTTAATTTTTAATTAGATGCTTTCTTTTTCTTTGGTCCGGTCTTATTAGCTGTTGGAGGTTCGAACTATTTAACATGCAACCTACATTTGATTCTTCAACTTATCTTAATGATGAACCACACTGGTAAGTTTGAAAAGCTTCAACAAATATAATATCATGTGATTTACGCCAAAACATTTATCATAAAATCTATATTAGTTTTTATAAAATAGCTTAATCTTTTCTATGATTGACTTAGTTTCAAAAATATATATATTAGTTTTTATAAAATAGCTTAATCTTTTCTATGCTTGACTTCGTTTCAAAAAATATATATATTATTATTTAAATAAAAGGAAGCTGCAAAATAACTTAACCTTTGCCTTCGTTGAATGTGTTGCAAAACATATCATTAAATATTATCTATTTATGTCTTTGTTAAAAATCAATCATTGAATATTGTTCAGTTTAATGTGGAAAATATGTAAAGAAGACAATTTGTACTTTGCAGCTCTTAAATCACAGTCAAACCGTTCACACAGGTAAGAGGCCTGGTATTCATATTGGCCTGTACTAAGGGTAATTGCGCAAACTCCAATATAAACTTCAGCAATTAACTTCTGTACTCAATATTTAGGTTTAGTTAATTGCAGTGGTTTCAATGTTAATAAAAATCAGTGCGAATCTCTGATTGATCCAGTGAAATCACAAAATTTATATGAAGAATTCTCTTCGTAATTCAATTAATATACTCTGGCAGTGCTGAAGTGAGTGCATTTTACCCCAGCAATGACTTCATTCAAAATGGTGGAGCAACTTCTATGTCTCTTTTTTGAGCTTCAACTATTGTTATATTTATTTTAATTATGGTAAATAGGTAATATGTTAGAATAATTGAGTCAGATTTTGATAGTATACAAAAACTTTGTTATAAAAAGCCAACCATATATATTGGAATTGAATTCTGTGAATAAAAAGACAAATTATACTCTTAACTACTCAAATCACAAACTTTATTATTTAATTTTTTTATTTTTAAATGTTAAAAATAAACTATAATTTAAAATCCTACAAATAATAACTAAACAACTATGCACCTATATAATTAGTATTAATAGTTATTTTTTAATCCTAAGTCTT